>JAGKTI010013749.1:0-22594 GCA_018397915.1 Birgus latro
GTTCTCTTTTCCTACATTCGAACGGAACAGTGAGTCCTTAAGGTTGAGTTAGGATGGAAGGGAGGGAAGGGGGGAGTGTATTATGAGAGGTTTCCAGCAATCAATTTGTGAGTCCCATTTTTGTACGCGTTATGAATGTAGTCGGCTGTACATACTCGTACAGTCACCAATTACCTTTTTCTTGCCGGAAGAACCCTAGTATATTATCTGGACTGGCAACAGCCACACATAATACTGAGAGCATAAATATGACATTCCTCATCTGCCATTAGAAACTAGCTGAGTCTGGCATATCAAATTTATGAGTAGCAAGGAAACAGACAAAAAACTTTGTGTAACCTGATATGAACCTTATTGAAAGGACACACACACACACATACACACACACACACAAACATATAAAATGCATGAAGTGTGATCTTACTGAGGGAACAATTGTAACCTTACACGTACTTTGTTCTTGCCATCTTCAGGCCGGGATAGGTAATAGAGCTGGAGTAATTAGGTAGAGCATTCATTCAGCCGTCATCCACAAAGGTTCTAAGCAGAATAATATTCATCTGGTAATATCAAGAAGGAAACTGAAGATTAATAAACTTTTTGGCGAGGAGGTTTCTTGTACAAAGAGACATAAAGAGGTCTACGTCTATTCACTCTAGTTTGGAAAACCTCCTGAGCTGAAAATATCTGTCAGTAGCTGCAATATCATTAGTACTCGAAACGAAATAATAACACCGACATCTTCGTTTTAGGCTGTCGTACAAAATAATGGTCTGTAAAGAATTAACAGATCACTAGGTCTGAGCTTTCTTTTGTTCCGTTAGGACTTTCATATTCAGAACTACTATCGTATTTCAATGCATCTATCCCTAAATAATATTTTTCTGCTGACTGTGAACATAGGAACGTGGGGGTGTTACAACTGTCACCTTAACCCTCGCATATTCATGAAAACTACAGCATTCTATTCTCGCTAATGCCAGATGGTATTATTCAGCTGAGTGTGAGTCACTTGCAACACAAATATTTATACAGATGATTCATACCTGTACACAGGGAGATGGTAGCAGCGATGATCATACTGAGGAGAACTCCCATGGTTCCCACATAGCAGTAGGAGATGTCATAGAAAGAGGGGACTGACTCCTCTCTGAGGAAAAAATTGCAATCTTCTTATTCAGATACCCTATTTACCTTTTCTTGCTCTAAAATAGGCATCTCTCAATGCTGAATGCTGAGCTGTAACAGTGTAATGACATTAGAATATGGATGGCACTAGCCGATGTAATGTGTAATGAAAGGATATTGAGCTGTAGCCTGTTACTAAGTTGTAGGGGGACATTAACCCAAGAATATGAGGCTAGACAGTAAAAGGTGTTATGAAAATGACGTAGAGTCATAGTACTGTAGTATTCTGCCACCTACCTGTAACAAGATGTTACCATTAAAACACTCTGATAACTTGGAAAATGTGCTACTGAAAGGATGCAGAGCCACAGACTTGTCTTTTTTAGCTAATTAACTATGAGAACCAAGCTGCTTAGCCCCTGGACGTCTGGCTAAAATCTGCTCACAGGTCACCTCAGTACTGAAAATTTCCACAAATTAGCCTTATTTCTAAACTTCGTATCACAGAAATTGTAACAATGAGGGAAATGAAACCATACCCAGGTCTGTGGGTGGTCCCGTTCATGAGTAGGGAGTGGTTGAAGATGCGTAACTTTCCATGGAAAAAGAGGCTGCATCCAAGGCAGCACTCCTGGCCAAGACTTAGGTCCTGTGGCGCGCAGACTGGCCAGCCTTCGGTAACGACCAGGCGAGCACTGAGGAGTGTTTGCAATGCCGCCAAACGCTGTGGTCACTTTCATACATAATCTTCAACATTTATCTACTCAAAACTATGGTTCTGAGTCATCACACTGTACATGTGGCTTTTCTCTGGTTTTCCGGCTGTAACGAAGTGACACTTTGCCTTGCTGGTGTGTGGGAGAACTCACAAAGATGCAATAAAAAGTGTCCCCCCAAAATACAAGTACTTACTAATTTTCCCATAATTTTCAGCCACTTTACACATTGCATTTTCTTTTTCCATTAATATTTCTTCCGCAGGTAGCACACACTAGCGTAATGAAAATTATATTCCTAAAATTATGAAACATAATGATGTAGACACTTTTACTGCATTTTATTGTCTTAGGCACCGTCTTTTGGCTTAGGACTTATACTTACCTTACAACTTATGTTCTATAGCAATTATTATTCTATTTGCAAATGATATCACATTTACAGCATATCACATACTTTTCATAATACTACCAAATGTCACAAAATATACAAAAGTACTACCCAAGAAAGCGATTTTCATCAAGAGCAACTTGGGGTTCTCTTTCATTGGGTGCTAGGGTAACCATAATTGTATACATGTTCAATGGCACGGATCAGCATTGCACTTATAACTCATGAACTGTAGAGAAAAACAGCACTGGCACAAAATTCACCCCTATTTTCAATCTCCCACATGTAAGACGGTATTCTTTGGTGAGATAAACCCAGTTCTTCAATAGCTATTTAACCCGCCAAGTCCCACCGACGTACGATGCACGTCACTACCTTTTTCCGCGGACAGACCCACCAACGTGCATCATACGTCAGTCAGTTGCAAGGCCCATCGTTTGCACATTGTTCAAGATTCGTGGTTGATTTTTGGTAGGCATATGTGGGAGACCTTCCTCTACCTGCTGTCAAGCAGCGATACTGCCTGGCCCCACCTGAACCCCCCCTCCCCGCTCTCCCCCCACACTCGGCAATTCACCTGTTAGCAGTAACCTGGCCAGTAAAGATATGTTACCCCACAGTCTCTCCAATGACGAAATTCACGGTGAAAGGGATTCCTAAGGTGGAGGAAAAAGAAACAAAGAAGCTAGAGGGAGAAACAAACAGAAGTGATGAGGTGGTAATGTCGTAAAGGAAGGTGCCATATGCTGGGGTTTTGGGTGAGTGAAAAATGCCTTTATCACCTATATTATTGTGTGAAAACCAATATACTTTTGTACTAGACATAAATTCGTACCAAATAAATACGTAATTTAAAGTGGTTTGAATTATTAAACCCTTTCATACTTCGTTTTCTTTAGCCAGGTACCCTGAGAAAGAAGGAAAATGTAAGGCTGACTGACACCTGTGCCAACATTTATAAGCTCAGGAGGGCGATTTCTCTGAATTTTCGATGTTTCTTACCAAAAGCGGGGGTTTGAGGAAAAAAAGTTGAAAATCGGTCGGGTTCTGAGGGTGTGTTACATAAAAAATCGGTCGGGACTGGATGGGTAAAAAAAAAAAAAATCTGTGGGTAGCTGCATGATGCAGTTTCTTAGCCACTGATATACATTTCACGGAAATCTGTAAGAGTGACCAAAATTGCCATTCTGCTGCACAACAAGGGGTGTCTGCACGACCCCTTGCTGCAGCCTGCAGGATAAATATGCACTGATCTTCATAAAGTTTTGCGTGCAGTTATAATTATCCATACCAAATGTATTCACACCCTGAGAGCAGTAAAAACTAAAACGTGATTTTTTTTTTTCACCATTAACCCCAGTGGGCAGGTGAGCAGAATCGGTGGGTGGGTGGGTGGTTCAGGCAGGTAGGTAAGAGCCTGAGTGAGTGTGAAGACCGTGAAGGGTAGGTCTGCTTTAGTAGGAAAACAGGCCCATGGGGAAGATAGAAGTGGGTGGGACAGGTCCACTGTGTAAAATAGGACTCTGGGGTTCATCTCCCACAAATCAGGCGGCACCCCAGAGTCTCAGGTAATGCTGGTACGTGCAGTCATATTCTTTACCTTGGCAACATAGGATTTCCTGCTGGTATCATTTAAGACTCTTGTACCAAAATTTAAATCCCCAAACTCTTCCCTGCTCCAACCTGGAATCGATTTCTTGCCAGTCTGGTCAGCAGCCCATTTCTGTACCGTTTCACTGCCCCATTCGATTAAATTAAACTTCAGTCATAGTGTTTTTTGTGTAAGTGGTAATTCTACATATCTAAAATTCCAGTTGCTATCAGATGACTTTATCTTAATAACTGGCATAAAATATTAAATTTTAAGGTTATTGAAATATAATACAGGGAACAATATTTCCAAATTCTTTGCCTTGGGACCAAAAGTAAACCACAGTACTAGTCTTGAACTTTTGTTAACTGTATAGTTGGCCAAAAGAGAAATGTATCCATTTTCACTACAGTATTTATTACATGCAGTGTCATCTAATAGCGCAGATGAAATACTGTGTCCACCAGGAGAATGAACTCATCTTATCTGAGTGAACTCAGGAGTCATGTAAACTACCTCATATGAGAAATATTTTTAGCAACACACCTTGACGTTTCTCATAGGACTGGTGTCATCTTTCATCTCTATCCCCTAGGTGGAGCCATGAAACAAAATAACAATAGCTACTATGAACGAAATTCATGATCTTCATAATCCACTTACCAAGGTGTTAGCACCCAAAAAAGCCTTAACCTGTCTTGTAAAGAACGTTTTTGAGGACAGAATCAAATGGATGGCCAACAGTGACGAATAAAAGTGGGGAAAAGATGAAACTTATTCTTTAAAATAGCAAATCACACTCAAGTTATGGCATCTTGAACTATCTGACAACTCAGTTTCTAGAGTGAGTCCTGTCTTCATACTTGCTAGTTTTCTTCCAAATGGGAAATTTCCAAACACTGTAACTCTGCATTTCCTGTGAGTTGACCTAAATTATTTCATGGGTATATGTAATGCCATTTCCAAAATGATGGTGTACATCTGAAGTAATTTTGCAATGGTAGCTAAACTGGTCATATTGGTGCACCCACTTAGTCTGCTTATGCCAGCATCACACCAGAGCCTGTCTGCGGTCGGTCCACGAAAATTGGCATGGACTGGTTGTGGTCTTGGTTGTGCCAATTTTGCGCTGACTGAGGGCTGCAATGGACCGAGTGTGGTCCGCAAGGACTGGGAGCCACTCGGCACGTTTTGGACATGCTTAAAATTTGCGTAGCGAGGACGAGTTGATCAAATGACCGATAACAAGCCTAGCATTGACTGGTTGCTGACTGACAGGACCTACTAACGACTGACCGCTTACGAGGTACGAACTGCAACGATCGATTGCGGACCGGTCACTGCAGCAAGTCAGTCGCACTCGGTGTGCAGTGGGTCTGTAATTCGTCCTGATGGGTCCAATCGGTCCACATTCAGTCCTTGATTTAGCCTATTCAGGACCATGGTAGGTCCGTGATAGGTCCGTAGTTGGTCTTCCAATTTCATGGCCGGTCAGTACCAGGTCTGCAAGTCGCTCTTTGCTATGTCTTTGTAGAGTGCCATCTTTTTATTGAATATGACAGGATTTTCCTGGAGCCATTCTATCATCGACTCTTCTTGTTCCAAGGACAGGTCAGAAACAACTTTAATATTCTTTGATTTGCTGACGACACTGGCTACACTGGCACTGTCATTATCATCACTGGGTGCTGTGGCCTGGCCTCTCTCTGCACCCTTGTCTGAAGCCCATACTTCTACCGATTCTACAACCACGTCGGATGGTGGGTCGGAACGTGGCTGCGGGGGCGGTGAAGATGATGTGGCAGCACCACGACCCTTGCCCCGGCCCTTCTTGGTGGCTTTTGGCGGCATAATGTGGCACTCAGTGCACTGACATGTGACTCAACACCTGCCGCTGTGCTGCAGGCTTTTCATAGGACGGGCAGGACCGGTTTCGACAGGTCGCAAACAGACCACAAGCCAAGTGCGAGCGAGTTTGAACCGGTCGTGGACCAGTTGGACCAAGCTCAAACTAGTTAAGTGAGTCTCAGACTGATCACGGGCGGCTGTTTTGACCATGTACGTACCTGAAGGACAGAGTTTGAACCGGTCACGGACACGTTATGGACAAACCTCTTACGTAGCAGTGGAGAGATTTCACCAATTTGCTCGGTCCACAGTCGGTCCTAAGGACCGATTGCAGACTTCATGGACCGACTGCAGACCGCCTCTTGTGTGATGGGGGCATTAGCTCCATTCCTTGCCGCAGTCCATGGGTTTAATTACATAAAGGAGGAATGCATACCAAGAAACATCGGTCGAAAACAAAACAATAATTACTTGACAGAAGAAAAAATAAACATGAATCTGGCACTGGCAAGTATTTTAGCTAAGACATAGACACATTCTGTCTTAAGACAGCATGTTCAACTTTCATTAAACTAATGATGAAAGTGACTCCTAGTCTCGGGAACATTGCTATTTCGACAATCTAGTAGTACTGTACATTCCTCTAACTAAGAAGACCACTTAAAGGATGTAAAGGCCTTATGGAAAACTTAAGAGCTCATAGTCTAACAGCAGTCACTAACTAATGTTTCTTTGTCTTCCCCAGTATCAAATACTTGGGATTTTCTTTATGGGATAGCCTAATAAATTGTCTCCCCTTGATAAAGTTATGACAGTTTCATCTATGCGTCCCTGAAACCAAGAAACAGCTGACATTTACGAGAATACCAGGTTTGGAACCTTTATAACTCCAATTAATATCTTTTTAAAGAAGTACAGCAGCAACAAACTAAGCTGGACTGAGAAACAAATTAAGTATTTTCAGCTTTTAAGGTAAGTCTAGTTTGTGTTCCTGTCGTGTGTTTTCCTAATTATTTAAAAAATTCTGCTAAAAAACAAATCCCTCTAACTTGTGCTTAGGAACAGTGTTGCTGCAAGAAAGTGGCAATAAAATGAAACCTGTGGCTTATGCACATAGGGCACTAATGGATCATGAGAACAGGTAAACTGGTACACTGCCATGGAGAGAGAAATTCTTGGAGTTGTATAGGCTGTTGGTTAAGTTCAGAATGTATTTGTTTGGTAAAGAATTTGTGTTCCAAACTAATCAGAAACCCCTCTCTTACAATACGATAATGAAAAACCCTTATGGAACATTAATGAGATGGGCCCTAACCACTGAGCTCTATAGTATGGAAAGGCATTCTCATGGGCAGCACCACGTAAATTCTGTCCGCCGCAACGGCAGCGCTGGTGTAGCATCAGCCATGTTACACCATACCTGATGCCCGCGCTTTTTGTACTGAGCTGCTCGGTGGGTTTTGGAAAGCAGCCGATGATTCCAAAAAAATATAGTGCCTTGGTCAGCTGTACAGCTTACGGATGCAAAAATGGGCACAGGATTTCATCGACGAGAGATGGCATTACATTTCATGAGTAAGAACTATATCTTTTTGCTAATTCTATAATATTACTGCCCTCTGGGGAGGGGCAGGAAGATTCTTCCCCAGTATCCTTGCATGTATGAGACGAGTAAAAGGGGGCCATTTATCTCCGGTCTTTCTCTCCATGTCCTTTCCCTTCTGTTCACGTTCTTTTGTAGATATTACCATGTTTCTTCCGGCCTTTATCAATTTGGACATTCGATTTCATGGCGTGGATAATTTAAGGACTTCCAACGCCATTTCAGCCAAAGGTGGCTGTTGTGTATATGTACGCAACAACCTATCTTGCCCTCGTGTTCCTGAACTTGATTCTTCTTAATTTTCTACTCTCTTGCTTCGGCTCTCCTGTCATTCTCTGACTAAATATATCTGCGCTGTTTACTTATCACCTAATTACACTGACTATAAAAAATTCTTCGACTACCTTACTTCTACGATGGAACATATTCTATCCATTTCTCCTTTCTCTGAAATCTCCATTCTGGGAGATTTCAATGTTCACCACCACCTTTGGCTCTCCTCTCCTTTCACTGATCCACCTGGTGAACAAGCCTATACCTTTTCCATCCTAAATGACCTAGAGCAGCTTGTACAGCACCCTACCCGTATCCCTGATCGCCTTGGAGAGAGCTCTAACATACTTGACGTTTTCTTTACAACTAATCCCTCTGCTTACGCTGTTAATCTTTTCTCTCCATTGGGCTTCTCGGATCATAACCTTATTATCTTTACCTGTCCTATTGCTCCGGAGCAGCCTGGGGATCCTCCAAAGAAACGTCGTCTGTGGCACTTTGGAGCTGCGGATTGGGAGGCTCTCAGGCAGTACTTCTTTGATTTTCCCTGGAATGATTATTGCTTCCATAGCCGGGAGCCATCTGCTTGTGCCTTACGCATTACGGAGGTTATGCTCTAAGGCATGAAGCATACATTCCTTTCTCATATCCTTTGTCTAATGCAAAAAAGCCTTGGTTTAATCACACTTGTTCTAATTCTGTCTGCAACGAGGAGAGGGCCTACAAAACGTACCGGAGCCAACCCACCCCTGAGTCACAACTTTCTTATGTTTCTGCCTGGAATCGTGCTAAGTCTGATCTTCGTTCTGCTAAAAATAATTTCATCCGCACTAAATGTTCCCAACTCTTCAACTCAAATTCTTAACGCTTCTTTTGGCACCTTGCCAAAAACCTTTCTAACAACTTTACCTCATCATCCTTCCCTCCTCTTTTCTACTCTGATGGCTCTGTAGCTATTTCTTCTAATGATAAAGCCGATCTCTTTGCTCAGACTTTCTCCTCCAATTCCACCTTAGACGATTCCGGTGCTGTTCCTCCATCATTTCCCCCCCTCTGACTTCCTCATGGCTGACATTAAAATTTCTTCAGCTGATGTATTTTCAGTCATCAGTGGCCTCAATACTAACAAGGCATATGGTCCTGATGGAGTCCCTCCTGTTGTCCTCAAAAACTGTGCTTCTGTGCTTACACCCAGCCTAGGAAAACTCTCTCGCCTTTGTCTATCAACTTCTACCTTTCCTTCTTGCTGGAAGTTTGCTTTCATTCAGCCAGTCCCAAAGAAGGGTGACCATTCCCAACCCTCTAACTATCGTCCAATTGCTTTAACATCCTGTGTCTCGAAAGTGTTTGATTCTATTCTTAAGAGAAAAATTTTAAAGCATCTTTCCTATCACAACCTTCTTTCTGATCGTCAGTATGGGTTCCGTCAGGGACGCTCCACTGGCCATCTTCTCACCTACTTTTCAGACTCCTGGTCATCCTCCTTTCGGGATTTTGGCGAAAGCTTTGCCATTGCACTTGACATCTCAAAGGCTTTCGATCGAGTCTGGCATAAATCTTTAATTTCTAAACTGCCCTCTTACGGTTTCTATCCTTCTATCTGTGCCTTCATCTCTAGCTTCCTTTCTGGTCGTTCTATAGCAGCTATTGCAGATGGCCACTGTTCTTTTCCTAGATCTATCAACAGTGGTGTTCCTCAGGGCTCTGTCCTATCACCAGCTCTCTTCCTTTTATTCATCAATGACCTTCTAAGCTGTACATCTAACCCTATCCACTCATATGCTGATGATTCCACCCTTCACCTTTCCATTCGGTTCCCGCAACGCCCGTCTCAGCAGTTACTTCAACAAACAAGGGATGAGGCTATGGCACACCTAATGTCTGACTTGGCTCGTATCTCTGACTGGGGTAAAAATAATCTTGCTGTTTTTAATTCATCAAAGACTCAGTTGCTGCACCTATCAACCCGACAAAACCTTCCACAGGAGTACCTACTGATGTTTAATAATGACCAGCTCGTTCCTACATCATCCTTGAATATGCTTGGGGTTTCATTCACTCGGTATTTATCTTGGAAAGAACATATTACATCTCTTGTGAAATCTACTTCCAAGAGATTAGGTGTGCTAAGCCGACTCCGAACCTTCTTTACCCCTACACAGATGTTGACTTTATACACGGGTTTTATTCGCCCCTGTTTGGAGTACAACTCTCATGTGTGGGGAGGATCCCCACATACAGCCTTTCTCAATAGGGTGGAGTCAAAGGCTTTTCGTCTCATTAACTCTCCTCCTCTTACTAGCTCTCTTCAACCTCTGTCTCTTCGCCGCACTGTTGCATCTTTATCTCTTTTCTATCGCTACTTCAATGACCACTGTTCGTCTGAACTGGCTGCTTGCATCCCTCCACCTCTACGACGGGCACGTAGTACCCGTCTAGCAACAACCTCTCATCCTTTTTCTGTGCAGCTCTCTAATGCAAGAGTTAACCGTTACTCCCAGTCCTTCATTTATGCAACTGGTCAACTCTGGTACTGTCTTCCTCTGTCTGTATTTCCTGCTTCCTATAATCTCCAGTCTTTCAAACGCAGCGTGTCCAGGCATCTCGAAATGAACGGATCTTGAATTTGGCTCTCGTTTGTGTTGTTTTTGTTTATTCTTGGGGAGGAACAGTTTGTGGGCCCATGGCCTTTGGTTCCTTCTTCCTTGCATAAAAAAGAAGAAGAAAAACCTTACTTCGACGTAAAACAGCTTCAATATTGCTGTCATTGCAACGTTAATACCACATCTCTTCCCTTTCTGCCATTACCTTTCTTTGCCTTATTGCCATAAAGGGTTAGTTTTGCACTGCAGCAACGTATGGCGTTGTTTCATACTCATTGGCTAAATGTATTTTTTATAATTCGTTGAACTAGGGAGAGAGAAAAAAAAATCCGTATAGGTTTTTGTCTTATAAGCTACGAGTGCCAAAGTCACACACTTGCAACGGAGATAGCCTCTCGATACTATAGAGCCCAATGGCCCTAACATGCCATGAATATTAATTTCTTATTGATTATGTTAAAGGATCCCATAATGTTGGTGCTGAGGTATTAAGCAGATGTCTCTCTGCCCTTAGACTCGATGTTTAAATAGTTGAATTAGTAGGTGCTTATGCTGAAAGGTAATTTCAGTTTAAACGTGAAAGGGGGGGGGTCTATGCCAAGGAAGTACCTAGTAGTGAAGTATTGAAAGTCTCGGTGCCTCACTTAACAATGCCCTCAGCTGGACTTCTCATGTTAGATCACTTACGAAAACCGCTTCAAGAAACTTGGATTATTGCACTGAGAAGCAGCTAGCAATAATTTATAAGAGTCATGCGTGCTTTCAGCTGGAATATTGCTCACCCTTGGAAGGGATGTGGAGAGGTTGCACTAAATTAAGTAGACAAAATTCAGAACAAAGCAGTTAGAATTATTAACAACCTTGCTATTACAAATGAACTACCTCCCCTAAAAATAAAAAAAAGGAATGTTGCCTCCCTTGCACTATTTTACAGATACTTTTATGGCAAATACTCAGACAAAATTGTATCTTTTGTACCAACTCTCCATTCCTTTCCCCATGCTACATGGCCATCTGGTAGCACTCATGATTAGACTATGACACTGCCATATTGCAGAACTTCTGCCCATCAGAATTCTTTTATTCCTCGAACTGAATCTCTTTGGAACTTGCTTTCCCAGAGCGGTTTCCCCCAGACTTCAACCTACAGCTGTTCTAGTCCAACTGTTACATTTTTTTTTATGTATGGAGGACACCTGTAATATGATGTATGCAATATTTTTTTTAAATTCATTTGTTTTTCCTCCCTCTGTACTGTTATTAAAAAAAAATACCAAGATGAAGTGAACGCTAAGAATAGTGCATCAAAATTGTTCGTGGTTCACTGAGTGAGTAATGGGTTTGACAACTACTGTATGAATGTGGTTTCAAACTTGTTCACGGCTTCATCAATGGTATGGTGAGGGTTTAGTATGACAGACTTCGTATTGAGCTAAGACCTGCCATACTGAAATGTTCTCCCCATTATATGTTAACATCATATACCTAGTGATTTAGGATTTCAGATTTATTATTCTACCTCCTAATTCATTTCCAGTTTAAGTAAAGACATAATTTAATACTATGGGTTACTAAAAGACTGATTTCCAGCTTTCTATGTTTGGAGCAGCGGTGTTGCGACCTGCAGAGGTTGCTTGGGTGACCTTTTCTACCGGTGAGAGAGCTGATACTTGACTCACCAGGGTCTACTTGCAGATGTGTTTCCAGCATCTGGGTCACGTTACTGTATGTCAACAGTGAGATCTGTTATAGTCTTTTCATTTTATGCACCATTTTTTTGCAAGTACACTGTTTAACTTTGCAAATATACTTCATTAACCCTGATTTATATATTGATTTTCTGCACTGGTAATGACGTGATGTTGTGCTTATCAGTCCCAGGATCATCATTTTGGCAGCAAATTCTTTGTTGTTTGAGACTGCAGGGCTGAATCTGTACTGGTTTTTGTAGTGTATTTAGTGTCATATATGGATTTCTCAAATGGTGACCCTCACGGCTTTCCAGGTGCCGTAGTGAAAATGATAATGGACAAGTATCTCTGGGTTAACCACATTGTGTTCATTGACAGTTTCTTCATGTTTCCAGTATTGACAGAGCATTTGCATGACCGCGGAACAGGAACGTGCGGCGGCACTGTCAGGCCCAACAAGAAGCATTATCCTGCCTTCCCCACCAAGACCGAGCTGGGAGCATCTTGTCCTCGAAAAATGTTACGTGTTGGCCATCCCGTGGCTTCATAAGCGGAAGGTCAACACGTTTATTGCAGTTCATTAAGGGTGAGATACAAGCCACTGAGATGCAGGACAATGGAGCCCGTGGTCAAGCCTTATGCAGTCAGTGATGGTAACATAAAACATGCCGCTCACTGATATGTCGGATATGCAAATTAGTGCCACTGACTTGAAGGAAAAGCTTCACGTGGTATAAGAAGGCCTTAGTACACCTTACTTATATCACTGTACTCTGTGTGTTCATACTGTTCGGGCAAGTTGCTGACACAGGTCTTTCCCTATGCAAGTTTGATAATGAAATAGTATATGAGGTCACTGCACAGTTAGGACCAAGGAGACAGTGCAACCAGCTGAACCAAGGAGACAGTGCTTTAGTGCCTGATAGTGTTTCCCAGTCAGATCAACTCTCATGCCACTGCTTGGTGTAGAGACCTGCAGGGAAAAATCTGTAGATGCAGAATCATGTCTGCCTAATGAGTCAGAGATAGGGGCAAGTATATGAGGAATGCACATCCACTGCAGTGAGTGCAAGGTGGCATTAAGCACTGACTGAATCTTCAGTTATCACACAAAAGTAATGTATTATGCACTGGTACATGCGTAGATTAAAACAGTATAATAATAAAGAGAATATATGTGGTTTCTACCAAAGGCTGGTACTGGTAAATATTTTTCTGAACTATAATACAAGAAAATAAAATGCCATATACGTGCAGACTGAATTTGTTATCATAGTCAACTTGTTAATTTTGCGTAGTTCCTCTAGTGCAGTGAAAACATGTGCTAGTAAGTAACTTTTCTACAGAGAAATTTAGAATATAAGGAAAAGTACGGGTATAAGAAAATGAACTCAGGTTACAGGAAAGGTGACCTCACAATTAAAGTACAAATAAGTGTTATGAAAATACAGTGCATTGAAATAAGAGCAAGAGAAATTTACACCCGAAAAAGACAGCATAAGACTGCCCGCGCAGCAGACATCACCCCCATCCAGGGAGTACCTGACAGGGAGGTAGAATTCATGTGGTGCAGTACTGGGCGACACAGCCTTACCTGTCACTCCTGCCCGGTTTCCCGATGCCCCTCTCGCTCTCAACCAACGCCGCGCCAGGTAAGCAGTGCGAGCCACCTAGGCTCTAGCCAAAAACACCTTCGCCAGGTTAGGGGGGGGATTGCAAGCACAATCCCGAGCAACGCGGCGCCACTGGCCATCGTCCGTGTCGGGTACAAGGTAGAGCAGGCCATCATCCGCTCCTCTGTTGCTGCTCCCTGCAGGGCCGTGACACAGGCCATCGTCCGTGTCGAGTACGAGCCAGAACCGGCCATTGTCCTCTCCTCTCCTGCAGCATCCCCCAAGGGCAGCGCCACAACACAGGCCATCGTCCGTGTTGGGTACAAGGCAGGGCAGGCCATCATCCACCCCTCTGCTGTCAACTCCTGTAGGGTTGCGGCACTCATCCGCTTCCCTTCTACAGGAGGCCCTCCCTCCCCCGCTGCAGGTGCCCCTTGTCTGGCCCACCACCACCCTCAAGGCCAGGCTGGGTCCTCTCCAGCTACTCTCGAGGGTGAACCCTGCACGACGGACTCCTGGAGGAGCCCAAACCCCCCTGCCAGCCTCCATAGGGCGTTTCCCCGAGAGGAGGCACCAATCTCGAGGACACTGCCAGACCAGCGACGCCCCCAGCCCGAGGTTGCCGCAGCGCCACCCTGACAGTGACTCCCTCTTCTGGACCTTGCCGCAGCCCTCCCTTGACGGCGGCCCCTGGCCCAGGGTCCTCGAGCCCTCCGACGTCCCAGAGTCGAACCAGGACCCCTGTGCAGAACTTGACCAATGAGGGCAGCCTGGCTCATACCCTGAGAAGCCGGCAACACCAGGCCCGCATCCTCGCCATTTTTGGCCCTAGTCAGCCCTAGACACCCCGCCTGGACTCCCCCAAGGGCAGACCTCCAACCACACCGCCCCGGGCGAAATCTCGGAGATAGAGGTCTGCGGCCACTACCTGAGTGTCCGTGCGAGAGAAAGCCACCTCCCCTTCTAGAGACATCGAGCACGCAAGACCTCAGGTGCAACCCAGATATCTGTATTTGCATGTGACGTGAGTAAAAGACTCACAGAATATACATATCATCTACAGTGGACCCAACTTCCCTTGCCCTTCAGGCTAGTACTCGAGTCTGAAACAAATAATTTGCCCCCCCCTCACCCCCTTTTGTTCACATACTGCACGAATGCTATCACTCGAACACGGTAATTCTGCTACACCACCCCCGTCCCTCTGACACGAGAAACAGAGAACTTCACCCCCCCTCCCAGTCTCAGCTAATAAATTGTATTACCTTACATCCCTGTAACCAGCGAGAGATAAAGAACCTCGATATCAGAGTATAGCTACGTCCAGAGTCCTATCTGTGTATATTCCGTCCATGTGACACACGACATATCACTTACAGCATATGTTAAGCCTAAGTACATTCTACTTCCGTAAATGTGACGCAATAAGAAAAATTGGCTCTTGAACTCAGAGATAAAGACCTCTAGTGTGTATAGCCCCTTAGGCCGCCAGACACATACCTCAGAATAAACATACACGAGATATATCGCGAGGCTTACCAGTGAGAGACGAGTTTCAGTAAAACAGCCGGTGACATACACCAGGCCAGTGAAACCAGACAGACTAAGTCGAAGCTCACCACTAGACAGACTGTAACTCCTTATACAGTGTTGTATCCTACACCGAGCCTTACCCTGACTCTGAGCGCATATTTCCTGCCTTGCGGTAACGTCGCCGATGTAACACAAAGCAAGAGCAGTAAATCCAAGGTAAGAGTCCCCCTATTACCAGACAGGGTAAGGACCAAATAGAACATTGTAAATCGAATAATTGTAACTCCATATACGGTGCTGTACTCCATACCGAGCCCTGTCCCGTCTCCGAGCGCATACTCCTGCCTTGCGGTAACATCACTGATATAACACAAAGCAGGAGTAGTAAGTCCCAGGTCGGAGTTCCCCATATTACCAAGAAGGATCGAAATAATATCCTGACCCCTGAGTGTATATATTGTGGTTATTCCCTGTGTCCTGTAGCCATATTACTATAAAGCTTCCGCTTGTCTGCGGGCGACACCTGTACTCTGTAGTGACCTGTCTGAACGTGGATGTCTGAGTTGACACACCACAAGCCAGCAGAAGACAGGGCGTGTGTGCTGGGCATTCCCCAGGCCCTGTCTTCCCCCTTTCTACGACGCCAGCGTCCTCTGTCGCCATGCAGAGGGCGCCCCCTTGTATTTGAAGCTCATTTCTCTTACGGGCTCTCCACCCTGAGCCCGTGTTACACTCGTGTGACGAATCTTTCACACACACACACACACACACATGTCTGAGTTGGTGGCTGGAGTTACCCTCCAGCCACTGCAGTGGTATATATTTGTCCGGGGAATGGGCTCTGCCCCCTCCCACGCCAGCGTCCTCTGTCGCCATGCAGAGGACGCCCCCTTGTTTATTTACTGCCATCCTCTGACGGGCTCTCCACCCCGAACTAGTGACACAGTGGTGGGGATAATCTTAAAAAAAAAAAAAAAAAAAGTGAGTTACCTGTTTGTACCACGTGCACCTGTGTATGATCGTAATATCAGAATTGTGTCAGGAAGATTGTAACTTGGCCATAATATATTTGCAGTGGGGTTTCCGCAGTGTTTTTGTGTCCTGTCCTGTCTCCTACGTTGGGTGTCTAGACCCGGTTGTGTATAGAACCCAATCCAAGTTCACGTGTCCAGGGCGAGAAGTTGACCCGCAGAAACATAGCATAACACTGGTGGCAGTGGCGGATCTCAATCCAGTCAGCAACAAAAAGAGACAGACAAAGTATAGCAAAATGGTGGCCAAATCCCGTGTACCACTACCAAAGTTCGTCCTAGAGCAATATGATATTACCACATACCTGGAAATGCTCAAACCGATACTTGACATAGGCTTCGAAAATGACCAACAGAAAATTGCAGTCACTCTCCCTCACTTAGGCATAGCTGTAGCTAACACTGCACCCAAATTAGTCCCCGACCTACCATGGGAAAGATTTGTAAAAATCGTTACGGAGGCAAATACCCCCTCGTTAGGAGCAGTTGTAACATTATCTCAACTCGACTCCCTCTCATTCGACGGCGACTTGGACAATATGATGATCCAAGCGAGATGACTCGTAACCGACACGTACCCAGGTGCCTAGCATAACATGCACTCTTTGTGCAAATTGGTTTCTTGTGACACTAAACTTGTTATATATTTGTTTGCAGTACCTGTAATGCAATAAGATCTCAGCATGGATAAAATAAAACGACCTCAGGTGACACTAAAATATCCTTGCAGTACAAATACAAATAAGTGTTACAATAACTAACAATTTGTGTTAAGTCTGTTATGAAGTAATATATGAGCAAAATAAGTACTTTAGAAAATAAGGAAAACTACAGGTGTAAAAACAAAAACAACCTCAGGAATCATTAAAGTGACCTTATATGGCACAGAAAACATACATGCAGGAATGTGAAAGTGATCTTTTGTAATAAGTAATGTTAAATAAACTTGAAACTTCATTTCTCTGGCCCGTTCCACACACCAATGTGTAAAATGTCACTCTGGAAGAGAACAAAAATTGGGTAGATACTTCTGAGCTTTCCACAAGTACAAGGGGTGATGATACATTCATGCGGCTGTAGCAGAGGCCAGTGAACAATGTTGAGGTCAAGGGGGAAAAGCTTTTTTTTTTTTTTTATAGTAGGAAATCTGTCTGCCATCGACTCACCTGCTTGTACAAACACAACCTCATGAGTCCCCTATAGTTACCTCCATTCATTACTTCGTAACTCCACAATGCCTCCAACTAGATACACGGGGTCACATGCAGTGAAGAGAAGGATTGTTGAGTATTACAATCTTTAAAAGTTCTAGGTGCTGTAGTTACTCTGCTATGATGGGATGAAAACAGGCAACTTTTGGAAATATTCCTGCACACTGGAAAGGCTCAGCTCGCTGGACTCCGGGGTTTAAGTGTTAACTGCTTATTGATGATAAAAAAATAAAACATATAAGGACATAAAAATTATATTCACACTCATCAAGTTTACA
Organism: Birgus latro; assembly: GCA_018397915.1. Lineage (NCBI taxonomy): Eukaryota > Metazoa > Arthropoda > Malacostraca > Decapoda > Coenobitidae > Birgus > Birgus latro. Next base: position 17,511 of record JAGKTI010013749.1, read on the forward strand.
AAAAACGACGAAATAGTTTTAGGTGAACGATTTCCTTTTTCGTCAACTCCATTTGGAACGATACAAGTAAAACGAGGATCTGAGAAACATCTCTCCAAGAATGGAGGGAACCTATCACACCTTGTAATCATTAATGTTTTGCACATGGTCCACAGAACAGATTCCAGCAAGAAACATATTATGCAGAGTGACAGTATACATACAGCTGTTGACCAATGGATAAAGAGACATGAAAAAAGAGAAAACTCCAAAAATTTGCCAAGAAATGGTGACATTGGCAAATAATGCTTTGAGCATCCTGATGCCGCCGTCCATCTCCAGCTAGCAATATTTCAAAAATTTAATCCCACAAACAATCCAGGAGCATATAAGACAAGCAAGAAGGAAACAAACACTACCAGCAGTTGGTATTTCAAGCCAGACTGTTTTAGGAAACTTTAGCTATGTCCTTGATGTGAGATAGTAAAAATTTTAAACTCTTGTAGCTTCAGTGCTTTAGGTTGAGGAGTTGGAGAAATAAGTGATGCTGTGGGATCTAACACAAGTTTGAGATTAAACCAATGAGAGCTAGTTTGTACATAATATGTAAGTCTTCTGTAAAACTAGAAAAGGGTTCACTGCATTTTCTGGACCCTCCAAAAGGCACGACAGAACTGCACAAAAGTATTTATTTCATGTAGTTGTGAAGAAATATTTTTTTTCATGTAGTTGTGTACCATTAAGTGGGACTGGGGGAAGAAGAAGGAGGATGGTATGTAGCAATAAATGTTTTCCCTTTTGCTTTTAAAATCAGAGAGAGAAAGAGAGAGAAATATAGAGTGTGTGTTTATGAGTGAATTGCATGGCTTGCCATGGGATACCAGAGGCCTACTGGCAAAAAAAAAATAAGTAAATAAAATTTGCATTTTCGTGTCCATCAGACAGAGGCAGAGGAGGGTGTTGTTATCACTGGGATCATTTGCTGTCTGTTCATAGAGTTTGGCTACAGGGTGGCTGGCTGGGCATAGAGATTTTGTTTCCAGGCCTGAACTCAGAAAGTATTGACTATAGTCATGAAATTTCACATAGTTATATGTCTTATAGTGAACTGGTTCCTCTTGATATGTAGAATGCTGTGTTTCATGTAGGGTTTTTTTTTATGAGCAAGTAAAAAAAAAATCCAGATATTTCAATGCGACATGTGCAAGGAATCTGCAGGGCCCAAGTTATGTATCCTCAAGGCATTCTCCTTATGCCCACCTTTAACCTGAGGCATCCCGTCGACATATGGGTACGTCGCAACATTTTGTCACAGCTAGACCCATCGACATACCGGTACATCGCGCAATTGCAAGGTTCATAATTTGCACAATTTTCAAGTTTCATGGGTGATTTTTAGTAGGCATATGTGGGAGACCTTCCTCTATGTGCTGTCAATTGGGGATACTGCCTGGCCCCGCCTGACCCCCCTCCCCTCCACACTCGGCAATTCACCTGTTAGCTGTGACCTAGCTAGTAAAGACATGTCATGCCACAGTCTCTCCAATGACGAAATTCACGGTGAAAGTGATTTCTGAGGTGGAAAACAAAGAAATAAAGAAGCTAAAACAAGAAACAAACAGAATTGATGAGGTGGTAGTGTCGTAAAGGAAGGTGCCATATGTGGATGTGTTTGGTGACTGAACTATGCTTCTATTGCCTATATAATTGTGTGAAAACCAATATAGTCTTGTACTACACATAAATTCGTACCAAATAAATAAATAAATACGTAGTTCAAAGTGGCTTGAATTAGTTTACCCTCCCATAGTTCGTTTTCTTTGAGGCCAGATACCCTGGGAGAGAACGAAACGTATGGCTGACTCGTCACCTGTAGCAACATTTATAAGCTCAGGAGGGCGATTTCTCTACGAATTTTCGATGTTTCTCACAAAAGCAAAGGTTCCAGCCAAAAAATTTTTTTTATGAAATTGCTCGGGACTGGGGGGTATCGGAGGTAGGAAATTGGTCGGTACGTACGTGACGGTTAAAAGCAAAGATTGGGGGGGGGGAAATTATGCACTTAGGTAGGTGTAATGGGAGATGGGCGGTATGTGCTTGATCAGATGGAGTGTTGCAAATGAGTAGAGTTGCTTATATATTTATGTCAAGTATACAGTATATATTTCTATATATTTTACACATTTGGAGGCTCTAACCATGATATTCAGATGGCAGTACTAGTGTTGCAGTAGTGCAGTGTAGACTGCATTGGTATTCCTGCGCAGGCCTGATTTGGAAACATACTTGATAGCAGGCCTGCCCCTCGTAGGGTCGAGCATTAACACTGCTAATGATGAAATGAATGAGTAGCCTAATCAGTAAATGTGTAACTCGAAATATAAGTAGATATTACGCAGCACATAACACTCTACACTCTTTTATGGTTGGCCTTAACAAACTTGTCTCCTTTTATATGAGATTATAGCCTTTCTTCTAATATTGTACTTTAATGCCATTAATCAACTGATGCTTCTTTAAAAAGTGTTCCTCAGGGTACTGTATTAATTCAAGAATGAGTAGAAGAGTGTTCGGACCTAAGAATGAGAGACTACACTTCCCCTTGCGTTATGGTAGGCACACTGACGGTTTACCAAGTTGAAGAATTGTTTTGTAAATAAAAGAAAGTCATCAGTCTAGGAAAATAAAAAAGACACCAACAGTATAAGGTTATAGTCAAGCGGAGCAAGATAGAACACTTATACATACAGTTCGGTGGTGGGACACAACACCAAAACTTGGTGATCTCAAAAATCATTAAAGCACATCGATGGTTAGTTTATGGAAAAGTCGTCGGTTTAATGTGGGGCAGCAAAGACCAAGTTTAGCATGATGCCGGGCAGAAAAAGAAGGGAAATAAGATTTAGAGGTGGGTTGACGCTAAAACCATTTTTTAGGCCTCCTCTTTGTTGTGGAAAGCGTTAGAACGAGCGTGATTAAACTAAAGTTTTGCTTTTTGCATTGGTCAGGGGATGATAGGAAGGAATGTATGCCTTCATGCCCGAAGGAATAACTTTAGTAAAGCACAAGAGACACTCAGATGTTTCTCGGCAATAGAATCAACAATCGTTCTAGGAGTGGATTGGAGGGACTAGGATGGCGGTGAGAAAACTTTGGGTAAGTTCATGCTGTCGCGGGTAGGCTCCTAAGATGCAAGCAAAAGGTGGAGTAGCAGAAGCGAGTGGGTGAGGTTGATGAACGGGGATGAATGTGGGTGGTGGGGTAGAATGGGATGAGCACACCTTGTCAAGGTGAACAGTGCATGAGGATCGGCATTGGTGGTGCGAAAAGAATTGTTTTCATCATTCAGCTGAGAACGTACTTCTTATTTATTCTGGCTAACGCCAGACGATTTCATTCATCTGAGAAGAGAATGCTAAGAGAATCATGATTCAGCTTCCAATGTGGGGGCTAGAAAACGAATTGAGCGGTTGGAGGGAAGTGAGTGAGATAGAGAAGGATGGTACTGGGTGGTGAGCTAGGAAGGGGGGGAGAGGGCATTGCAGATTGTCAAAATTGGATGTTACGGTGTTTTAATTCAAATATTTCCAAAATCAGAAAAACGACAAACAGAAGAAAGTGATAAGGTGTCCATCTTGTATACTGATATCTGACAGCGTTAGTAAAACTCTGTAAGTACTGTGAGGGAAGAAAAAAATGATGATGTCACACACATATAACAGCAGCGGGGAGGTCTGGGGGTCTTATTTAGGATCCGGTGTTTTAAACTCTTTGCCTGCAAGGAGATCTCTCGTCTGATCATAGCTATCTGATAATGACCTGAACGAGGTAAAGCCATCTGCTCTGAAGGATGTAGAATTTGGTCCTAATTGCAAAGAACTTCAGTTATGAAGGTCTTGGGTTAATATAATGGCAAGTTTCACTTAACGGATGACGACAAAACAAGTGTTTGATATGGACTGACGTGCTCAAAATTGACTTGAATCGGCTCGAGTCGTCTTGGCCTCCACTGTCTGAATCCAAAATTTCAGAATGAAATGTTAGCTCAAGGTTTGTTTTAAATTAAACTGGTGCATAATATTGGCCTTCCCTTTTTCAAGCTTTGACCACATTATTGTGGGATTCAGTGCTTTTGATAGGCAAGCCACTAGTAGGGAAGGGTTTACTCGAGTTTTTGAAGGTTTTCACTGCTAGGTAGAACTGGAATTTCAATTTTTTTTTCGCTTGATCTAGGATTTCTTCCAATTCGCAAAGATATTCTACAGATTGTAAAGCACTTTTACCAATATTAAAAGAAAATGATGTAGATGTTTTGGTGTTTAAGGAATTTCAAAGTGCTTTTCAGAAGAACCTTTTTTGGGGGGTGAGGTCCAAATTACCTTGGCTCAATTTAACGAAATACCCTGGTGTTAGCCTTACTGAAATATGGAAGTGCACCAACCGGAGCAAAAGGGTGTCTTCTGCGAGAGCTGAGGTCGCTGTAGGACTGAGAGTCGTAGAGCTGGTAATGGAGAGCGTAGAATGGAGTGCAGTTGAGTTCAGAGTGGAGTTAAAGCAGCCAACTGTAGACAGAGGCAGTGGAGGTGATTTACTGCCCTTCAGGAACTTGGTGACTGTCAGCCATACAGAAAAGACAAAAGATCCAAGCAGCCCCAACGTCGCACCCTGACAGTCCCACGAAAAAAATAGTAATTATAAATAAACAAGTATATAAATAACTCAGAGTCAAATGGCCAACCCTTATGGGATTATGGCGTCTGGCAATAGATAGATAGATTGATAAATAAAAATCAAACACAACAATAACAAGATAACAAGAACAACAATAAAATTATACTATTACTACTACTACTACTGCTAATATAAGTAATAGTAATAGTAATAATAATCATAATAATAATAATCATCATCATCATCATCATCCGGACCTCCTGTCTCACCTCAGGACAGGGTGAGGAGTACCGATGTCCAGACAGCCCAACTTTCCCCAGTCCAAAGGGCCATGCTTCCATTCACTCATTTTTCAAGCCCCCGGAATCCTGGCTCTATCGGATATGCCAAAAACATTCACCACGTTCTGTAGCTTCACATAAACGTATCCGACA
>JAGKTI010013751.1:3710-22593 GCA_018397915.1 Birgus latro
TTTTTTTTTTTTTTACCGGCACGAGGCTCGAAGTGATTTTAAACAGCTTTAGCTGGAGAAAAAAGAAAATTTTTAAATTGTCTCTGTGATCCTCACAATTTTTCAAGCTTTTTGCTCTTAAAAACCTAAGGTGCCATCTCTCTTTACGGGTCATTCGACTTCTTTTTATCCTTCATAAATGTGAAATTTTCACCCTCACAAGTATCTTCTTAGTTCTGAATATAATATAATGTTTTTTACAATCACCTTTGAGAACACTTGAGGAAGTTGCAAATTCAGCGTTATCGGCGAGAAGTATGCTAATTCAGCCATCTTTAGATTAAAAGAGAATGGACCTAAATCCAAAACGGATGCTATCAGTCGGAACTATTTCTCAATTTGCACTACTTCCTGTCCTTGAAGTCACGGCTAAGGGGAAAAAAATCGACTAATCAGAAGGTAATTATCCAGAATTCCATATGAAGAGAAATCACAGTATTGAAAGATTTTACCTAAGGAAATATGGTTTTCGGTGAAACAGAAACTGTGATATTGTGGAAGTTTTTTTTTTTTTTTTTTTTTTATCGCCACGAGGCTCGACGTAGTTTTAAACTGCTTGTGTTGAAGGGAAAAAATAAAAAAAATCGAAGTTTTTAAATTGTCTCCGTTATCCTCACAATGTTTCTAGCTGTTTGTTCTTAAAAACCAAAGGTGCCAGCTCTCTTTACGTGTCACTCAATTTCTTGTTATCCTTCATAAATGTGAAATTCTCATCCTCACAGTTGTCTTCTTAGTTCTGAATATAATACAATGTGTTTTACAATCAACTTTGAGAACACTTGAGGAAGTTGCATATTCAGCGTGTTCGCCGAGAAATACGCTTATTCAGCTATCATTATATTAAATGAGAATGGACATATCTTTAAAACGGATGCTATCAGACGGATCTATCTTACAATTTGTACTACTTCTTTTCGTTGAAGTCACGGCTAAGGGAGGGGAAAAAAACTACAAATCAGAAGGTATTAATCCAAAATACCGTCTCAAGAGGAATCAGTATTGAAAGATTTTACCCAATTAAATGTTTTTCGTGATATAGAAAAATTGATACTATGCAAATATATATATATATATATATATTTTTACCGCCACGAGCCTCGACGTAATTTTAAACTGCTTGTGCTGATAGGGGGAAAAAAATCGAGGTTTTTAAATTGTCTTTGTTATCCTCACAATGTTTCTAGCTGTATGTTATTAAAAATCCTAAGGTGCCAGCTCTTTTTACGTGTAACTCAATTTCTTGTTACCTTTCATAAATGTGAAACTATCACCCCCACAAGTGTCTTCTTAGTTCTGAATATAATATAATGTGTTTGACTATCATCTTTGAGAACACTTGAGGAAGTTGCATATTCAGCGTTTTCGCCGAGAAATACGCTTATTCAGCCATCATTAGATTAAAAGAGAATGGACCTACCTCCAAAACGGATGCTATCAGCCGGAACTATTTCACAATTTGCACAACTTCTTGTCCTTGAAGTCACGGCTCAGGGAAATAAAAAAATCGTCAAACCAAAAGCAAATAATCCAGAATTCCGTCTCAAGAGGAATCACAGTATTGAAAGATTTTACCAAAGGAAAGGTGGTTTTCAGACAAACAGAAACTTTGATATTGTCCAAATGTTCGATTTTTTTTTTTTTTTACCGCCACGAGGCTCGACGTAATTTTAAAAAGCTTGTGCTGGAGAAATAAGAAATAAAAAATACGATGTTTTTAATTGTCTCGGTGATCCTCACAATGTATCAAGCTTTTTGTTCTTAAAAACCTAAGGTGCCAGCTCACTTTACGTTTCAGTTGAATTCTTGTTACCCTTCATAAATGTGACATTTTCACCCTCACAAGTGTCTTCTTAGTTCTGTATATAATATAATGTGTTTAACAGTCAACTTCGAGAACACTTGAGGAAGATGCATATTCAGCGTTTTCACCGAGAAATTCACATATTCGGACATCACTAGATTAAGTAAGAATGGACCTACCACCAAAACGGATGCTATCAGTCGGAACTATTTCACAATTTTCAATACTTCCTGTCCTTGAAGGCACCGCGAATTGGAAAAAAATCGAAAAATCAAAAATTAAAAATCCTGAATTCCGTCTCAGGAGGAATCAGAGTATTGAAAGATTTAACCAAAGGAAATATGGTTTTTGGTGAAACAGAAATCTTGCTATTGTGCAAACGTTTTTTTTTTTTTTTTTTTTTTACCTCCACGAGGCTCGACGTAATTTTAAAAAGCTTGTGCTGGAGAAAATAAAAAATAAAAAAAATCGAATTTTTAAAATTGTCTCGGTGATCCTCAACGTTTCAAGCTTTTTGTTCTAAAAAACCTACGGTGCCAGCTCTCTTTACGTGTCAGTCGAATTCTTGTTATCCTTCATAAATGGGATATTTTCATACTCACAATTGTCTTCTTAGTTCTGAATATAATATAATGTGTTTTACAATAAACTTTAAGACCACTTTAGGAAGTTGCATATTCAGCGTTTTCACCGAGAAATACGCTTATTCAGCCATCATTAGATTAAAAGAGAATGGACCTACCTCTAAAACAGATGCTATCAGATGGAACTATTTTACAATTTGCACTACTTCTTTTCCTTGAAGTTAAAGCTAAGGGGGGGGGACTACAAATCAGGTAATAATCCAGAATACCGTCTCAAGAGGAATCACAGAATTGAAAGATTTTACCCATGGAAAAGTTGTTTTTCGTGGTACAGAAACGATATTATGCAAATATTCTTTTTAATTATTTTTTTACCGCCACGAGGATCGACGTAATTTTAAAATGCTTGTGCTGGAGGTGAAAAACAAATCGAAGTTTTTAAATTGTCTCGGTTATCCTCACAATGTTTCTAGCTCTTTGTTCTTAAAAACCTAAGGTGCCAGCTCTCTTTACGTGTCAATCAATTTCTTTTTAACCTTTATAAATTTGAAATTTTCACCCTCAAAAGTGTCTTCTTAGTTCTGAATATAATATAATGTTTTTAACAATCAACTATGAGAACACTTGAGGAAGTTGCATGTTCAGCGTTTTCGCCGAGAAATTCGCTTATTCAGCCATCATTAGATTAAAAGAAAATGGACCTACCTCCAAAACGGATGCTATAAGCCGGAACTATTTGACAATTTGTACTACTTCTTTTCCTTGAAGTCACTGCTAAGGGATAAAAAATCGACAAATCAGAAGTAATAATGCAGAATTCAGTCTCAAGAGGAATCACAGTATTGAAAGATTTTACATAAGGAAATGTGGTTTTCGGTGAAACAGAANTGCTGGAGAAAAAAAATATCGAAGTTTTTAAATTGTCTCGGTGATCATCACAATGTTTCAAGTAATTTTTCTTAAAAAAATTAGGTGCAAGCTTTCTTTGCGTGTCAGTCGATGTCTTGTTATCCTTCATAAATGTGACATTTTCACACTCACAAGTGTGTTCTTAGTTCTAAATAATATAATGTGTTTTATAATCAACTTTGAGAACACTTGAGGAAGTTGCATATTCAGCGTTTTCGCCGAGAAATACGCTTATTCAGCCATCATTAGATTAAAAAGAGGACGGACCTACCTCCAAAACAGATGCTATCAGCCGGAACTAGTTCAAAATTTGCATTACTTCTTGTCCTTGAAGTCACGGCTAAGGGGAAAAAAAATCGGCAAATCATAAGTTAATAATCCAGAATAGCGTCTCAAGAGGAATCACTGTATTGAAAGATTTTACACAATGAAATGTAGGTTTTGGTAAAACAGAATCCTTGATATTGTGCAAATGTTCGTTTTTTTTTTTTTTTTTACCGGCACGAGGCTCGAAGTAATTTTAAACAGCTTGAGCTGGAAAAAAAAAAAATAAATTTTGTCCCTGTGATCCTCAAAATTTTTCAAGCTTTTTGTGTTTAAAAAACCAATGGTGCCAGCTGTCTTTGCGTGTCAGTCGACATCTTGTTATCCTTCATAAATGTGAAATTTTCACCCTCATAAGTGTCTTCTTAGTTCTGAATATAATATAATGTTTTTTACAATCAGCTTTGAGAACAGTTGAGGAAGTTGCACATTCAGCGTTATCGCCGAGAAGTACGCTTATTCAGCCATCATTAGATTAAAAGAGAATGGACCTATCTCCAAAATTGATGCTATCAGCCGGAACTATTTCACAATTTGCACTACTTCTTGTCCAAGAAGTCACGGCTGAGGGAAAAAAAAATCGACAAATCAAAAGGTAATAATCCAGAATTCCATCTCAATGGAAAACACAGTATTAAAAGATATTACCTAAGGATAAGTGGTTTTCGGTGGAACAGAAACCTTGATATTGTGCAAGTTTTTTTTTTTTTTTTTTTTTTTTTTTACCGCCACGAGGCTCGACGTAATTTTAAACTGCTTGCTTTGGAGAAAAAAAATCGAGGTTTTTAAATTGTCTCCCTTATCCTAACAATGTTTCTAGCTCTTTGTTCTTAAAAACCTAAGGTGCCAGCTCTCTTTACAAGTCACTCATTTTCTTGTTATCCATCATAAATGTGAAATTTTCACCCTCGCAAGTGTCTTCTTTGTTCTGAATATAATATAATGTGTTTTACAATCAACTTTGAGAACACTTGAGGAATTTGCATATTCAGCGTCTTCGCCAAGAAATATGCTTATTCAGGCATCATTAGATTAAAAGAGAATGGACCTACCTCCAAAACGGATGCTATAAGCCGGAACTATTTCACAATTTGCACTACTTCTTTTCCTTGAAGTCACGGCTAAGGGAAAAAAAATCGACAAATCAGATGGTAATAATCCAGAATTTCGTCTCAAAAGGAATCACAGTTTTCAAAAAATTTTCCTAAGGAAATGTGGTTTTCTGTGAAACTGAAACCTTGATATTGTGCAAATGTTCGTATATTATTTTTTAATCGCCACTTGGCTCGACGTAATTTTAAACTGCTTGTGCTGGAGGAAAAAAATAAAAAAAATCGAAGTTTTTAGTCTCGGTGATCCTCACAATGTTTCAAGCTTTTTGTTCTTAAAAACCTACGGTGCCTGCTCTCTTTACGTGTCACTCAATTTCTTGTTATTCTTCATGAATGTGATATTTTCATACTCACAAGTGTCTTGTTAGTACTGAATATAATATAATGTGTTTTACAATAAACTTTGAGAACACTTGAAGTTGCATATTCAGCGTTTTCGCCGAGAAATACGCTTATTCAGCCATCATTAGATTAAAAGTGAATGGACCTACCTCTAAAACGGATGCTATCAGACGGAACTATTTTACAATTTGCACTACTTCTTTCCTTGAAGTCACGGCTAATGGGCGGGGGGGGGGGAAGTACAAATCAGGTAATAATCCAGAATACCTTTTCAAGAGGAATCACAGTATTGAAAGATTTTACCCAAGGACAAATTGTTTTTCGTTATACAGAAACCTTGATATTGTGCAAAAATTCGTTTTTTTTTTTTTTACCGCCACGAGTCTCGACGTAAGTTTAAAATGCTTGTGCTGGAGGGGGGGGGAAATAGAAGTTTTTAAATTATCTCTGTTATCGTCACAATGTTTCTAGCTCTTTGTTCTTAAAAACCTAAGGTGTCAGCTTTCTATATGTGTCACTCAATTTCTTGTTTTCCTTCATAAATGTGAAATTTTCACCCTCACAAGTGTCTTCTTAGTTCTAAATATAATATAATGTTTATTACAATGAACTTTGAGAACACTTGCGGAAGTTGCATATTCAGCGTTTTCGCCGAGAAATACAGTTATTCAGCCATCATTAGGTTAAAAGAGAATGGACCTACTTCCAAAACGGATGTTATAAGCCAAAACTATTTCACAATTTGCACAACTTCTTTTCCTTGAAGTCACGGCTAAGGGAATAAAAAAATCGACAAATCAGAAGGTAATTATCCAGAATTCCGTCTCAAGAGGAATCACAGTATTGAAAGATTTTACATAAGGAAAGGTGGTTTTCGGTGAAACAGAAAATTTGATATTGTGCAAATGTTCGTTTTTTTTTTTTTTTTTTTTTTTTTTTACCGCCACAAGGCTCGACGTAATTTTAAACTGCTTGTGCTGGAGAAAAAAAAAATCGAAGTTTTTAGTCTCGGTGATCCTCACAATGTTTGAAGCTTTTTGTTCTTAAAAACCTATGTGCCAGCTCTCTTTACGTGTCAGTCGACTTCTTGTTATCCTTCATAAGTGTGACTTTTTCACCCTCACAAGTGTCTTCTTATTTATGAATATAATATAACGTGTTTTACAATAAACTTTGAGAACACTTGAAGTTGCATATTGAGCGTTTTCGCCGAGAAATACGCTTATTCAGTAATCATTAGATTAAAAGAAAACTGACCTACCTCGAAAACGGATGCTATCAGTCGGAACTATTTCACAATTTGCACAAATTCTTGTCGTTCAAGTGACTTCGAATTGGAAAAAAAATCGACAAATAAGTTAATAATCCAGAATTTCGTCTCAAGAGGAATCACAGAATTGAAAGATTTAACCTGAGGAAATGTGGTTTTCAGTGAAACAGAAACCTTGATATTGTGCAAATGTTCTTTATTTTTCTTCTTCGTTTTATTCCACGATTTTCGACGTAATTTTAAAGTGCTTGTTGTGGAGAAAAAAAAAATCGATGTTTTTAAATTGTCTCGGATGACAATGTTTCAAGCTTTTTTTGCTTAAAAACCTAAGGTGCCAGCTCTCTTTTCGTGTCAGTCGACTTCTTATTATCATTCATAAATGTGACATTTTCACCCTCACAAGTGTCTTCTTTGTTCTGAATATAATATAATATGTTTTATAGTCAACTTTGACATCACATGAGGAAGTTGCATATTCAGCGTTATCGCCGAGAAATTCGCTTATTGAGACATCATCAGATTAAGAGAGAATGGACCTACCTTGAAAACGGATGCTACCAGCCGCAACTATTTCACAATTTTCACTACTTTTTCTTGAAGTCACTGCAAATTTTTAAAAAAAATCGACAAATCAGAAGTTAATAATCCAGAATTCCGTCTCAAGAGGAATCACAGTATTGAAAGATTTTACCCAAGGATATGTGATTTTTGGGTAAACAGAAACCTTGATATTGTGCCATTTTTTTTTTTTTCCGCCACGAGGCTGGACGTAATTTTAAACAGCTTGTGCTGGAGGAAAAAAAAACCGAAGTTTTTAAATTGTCTCGGTGATCCTCACAATGTTTCAATTATTTTTTCTTTAAAAAATTAGGTGCAAGCTCTCTTTGCGTATCAGTCGATGTCTTGTTATCCTTCATAAATGTGACATTTTCACCCTCAGAAGGGTCTTCTTAGTTCTGAATAATATAATGTGTTTTACAATCTACTTTGAGAACATTTAAGGAAGTTGCATATTCAGCGTTTTCGCCGAGAAATATGCTTATTCAGCCATTATTATATTAAAAGGGAATGGACCTACCTCGAAAACGGATGCTATCAGCCAGAACTATTTCACAATTTGCACTACTTCTTGTCCTTGAAGTCACGGCTAAGGGAAAAAAAAATCGACAAATAATAAGTTAATAATTCAGAATTCCGTCTCAAGAGGAATCACAGAATTGAAAAATTTTACCCAATGAAATGTGGGTTTTCGTGAAACAGAATCCTTGATATTGTGCTGATGTTCGTTTTTTTTTTTTTTTTTTTTTTTTTTTACCGGCACGAGGCTAGAAGTAATTTTAAACTGCTTGAGGTGGAGAAAAAAAAAAAGTGTTTAAATTGTGTCTGTGATCCTCACAAATTTTCAAGCCTTTTGTTCTTAAAAACCTAAGGTGCCAGCTCTCTTTACGTGTCAGTCGACTTGTTGTTATCCTTCATAAATGTGAAATTTTCACCCTCACAAGTGTCTTCTTAGTTCTGAATATAATATAATGTTTTTTTACAATCAACTTTGAGAACACTTGAGGAACTTTCATATTCAGCGTTATCGCCAAGAAGTACGCTTATTCAGCCATCTTTAGTTTAAAAAAGAATGGACCTACTTCCAAAACGGATGCTATCAGTCGGAACTATTTCACAATTTGCACTACTTCTTGTCTATGAAGTCACGGCTAAGAGAAAAAAATCGACAAATCAGAGGTAATAGTCCAGAATTCCATCTCGAGAGAAATCACTGTATTGAAAGATTTTACTTAAGGAATTGTGGTTTTCGGTGAGACAGAAACCATGATATTGTGGAAGTTTTTTTTTTTTTTTTTTACCGCCACGAGGCTCGACGTAATTTTAAACTGCTTCTGTAGGCGAATTAAAAATCGATGTTTTTAAACTGTCTCGGTTATCCTCGCAATGTTTCTAGCTGTTTGTTCTTAAAAACCTAAGGTGCCAGCTCTCTTTACGTGTCACTCAATTTCTTGTCATCCTTCATAAATGTGAAATTTTCACCCTCACAAGTGTCTTGTTAGTTGTGAATATAATTTAATGTGTTTTAGAATCAACTTTGAGGACACTTGAGGAAGTTGGATATTCAGCGTTTTCGCCGTGAAATACGCTTATTCAGCCATCATTAGATTAAAAGAGAATGGACCTACCTTCAAAAAGGATGCTATCAGTCGGAGCTATTTCACAATTTGCACTACTTCTTTTCCTTGAAGTCACGGGTGAGAAAAAAAAAATCGACAAATCAGAAGGTAATAATCCAGAATTCCGTCTCAAGAGGAATCACAGTATTGAAAGATTTTACCTAAGGATATGTGGTTTTCGGTGAAACAGAAACACTGATATTGTGCAAATGTTCGTTTTTTTTTTTATTTTTTAATCGCCACGAGGATCGACGTAATTTTAAGCTGCTTGTGCTTGAGAAAAAAAAATCGAAGTTTTTAGTCTAGGTGATTCTCACAATGTTTCAAGCTTTTTGTTCTTAAAAACATAAGGTGCCAGCTCTCTTTATGTCTCAGTCGACTTCTTGTTATCCTTCATAAATGTGACATATTCACCTTCACAAGTGTCTTCTTAGTTCTGATTATAATATAATGTGTTTTACAATCAAGTTTGAGAACACTTGAAGTTGCATATTAAGCGTGTTCGCCGAGAAATAGGCTTATTCAGTCATCATTATATTAAAAGAGAATGGACCTACCTCCAAAACGGATGCCATCAGTCGGAACTATTTCACAGTTTGCACAACTTCTTGTCGTTGAAGTCACTGGGAATTGGGAAAAAAAAAATCGACAAATAAGTTAATAATCCAGAATTCAGTCTCAAGAGGAATCACAGAATTGAAAATTTTTACCTAAGGAAATGTGGTTTTCAGTGAAACAGAAACATTGAGATTGTGCAAATGTTCGTTTCCTTTTTTTTTTACTCCACGATTCTCGACGTAATTTTAAACTGCTTGTGTTGGAGAGAAAAAAAAATCGATGTTTTTAAATTGTCTCGTCTCACAATGTTTCAAGCTTTTTGTTCTTAATAACCTAAGGTGCCTGCTTTCTTTACGTGTCAGTCGAGTTCTTGTTATCCTTCATAAATGTGACATTTTCACCCTCACAAGTGTCTTCTTAGTTCTGATTATAATATAATGTGTTTTACAATCAACTTTGAGAACACTTGAAGTTGCATATTGAGCGTTTTCGCCGAGAAATACGCTTATTCTGTCATCATTAGATTAAAAGAGAATTGACCTACCTCCAAAACGGGTGCTATCAGTCGGAACTATTTCACAGTTTGCACAACTTCTTGTCGTTGAAGTCACTGCGAATTGGAAAAAAAAAATCGACAAATAAGTTAATAATCCAGAATTCCGTCTCAAGAGGAATCACAGAATTGAAAATTTTTACCTAAGGAAATGTGGTTTTCAGTGAAACAGAAACATTGATATTGTGCAAATGTTCGTTTTTTTTTTTTTTTTTTACCCCACGATTCTCGACGTAATTTTAAACTGCTTTCGTTGGAGGGGAAAAAAAAATCGATGTTTTTAAATTGTCTCGCCTCACAATGTTTCAAGCTTTTTGTTCTTAAAAACCTATGGTGCCTGCTCACTTTACGTGTCAGTCGACTTCTTGTTATCCTTCAGAAATGTGACATTTTCACCCTCAAAAGTGTCTTTTTACTTCTGAATATAATATAACATGTTTTATAGTCAACTTTGGGAACACTTGAGGAAGCTGCATATTCAGCGATATCACAGCGAAATTCGCTTATTCAGACATCATTAGATTAAAAGAGTATGGACCTACCTCCAAAACGGATGCTACCAGCCGCAGCTATTTCACAATTTTCACTACTTCTTTTCCTTGAAGTCACTGCCAAAAAAAAAAAAAAAAAAAAAAAAAAATCGACAAATCAGAAGTTAATAATCCAGAATTCCGTCTTAAGATTAATCACAGTATTGAAAGATTTTACCCAAGGAAATGTGATTTTTGGTGAAACAGAAACCTTGATATTGTGCAAATGTTCGTTTTTTTTTTTTTTTTTTTTTTACCGCCACGAGGCTCGACGTAATTTTAAACAGCTTGTGATGGAGAAAAAGAAAAATCGAAGTTTTTAAATTGTCTCGGTGATCCTCACAATGTTTCAAGTNTATTGGTCAAATGTTTTTTTTTTTTTTTTTTTTTTTTTTTTACCGCCACGAGGCTCGACGTAATTTTAAACAGCTTGTGATGGAGAAAAAGAAAAATCGAAGTTTTTAAATTGTCTCGGTGATCCTCACAATGTTTCAAGTATTTTTTCTTAAAAAAAATATGTGCAAGCTCTCTTTGCGTGTCAGTCGACTTCTTGTTATCCTTCATAAATGTGAAATTTTCACACACACAAGTGTCTTCTTAGTTCTGAATATAATATAATGATTTTTACAATCAACTTTGAGAACACTTGGGGAAGTTGCATATTCAGCGTTTTCGCCGAGAAGTACGCTTATTCAGCCATCTTTTGATTAAAAGAGAATGGACCTACCTCCAAAACGGATGCTATCAGCCGTAACTATTTCACAGTTTGCACTACTTCTTGTGGTTGAAG
This sequence comes from Birgus latro, assembly GCA_018397915.1. NCBI lineage: Eukaryota > Metazoa > Arthropoda > Malacostraca > Decapoda > Coenobitidae > Birgus > Birgus latro. Next base: position 14,700 of record JAGKTI010013751.1, read on the forward strand.
TCACTCCTAAGGGAAAAAAAATCGAAAAATGAGAAGGCAATAATCCAGAAAACCATCTGAAGTGAAATCACAGAATTGAAAGATGTTACCTAAGTAAGTGTGGTTTTCGGTGAAACAGATATCTTGATATTGTGCATTTTTTTTTTTTTACTGCCACGAGCCTCGACGTAATTTTAAAATTCTTGTGTTGGAGAAAAAAAAAATAAAAAATTCGAAGTGTTTGAAAAGTCTCGGTAATCCTCACAATGTTTCAAGCTTTTTGTTCTTAAAAACATAAGGTGCAAGCTCTCGTTACGTGTCAGTCGACTTCTTGTTATCCTTCATAAAGGTGACATTTTCACCCTCACAAGTGTCTTCTTAGTTCTGAATATAATATAATGTATTTTACAATCAACTTTGAGATCACTTGAGGATGTTGCATATTCAGCGTTTTCGCCGAGAGTTCGCTTTTTTAGCCATCATTAGATTAAAAGAGAATGGACCTACCTCTAAAATGGATGCTATCAGCCAGAACTATTTCACAATTTGCACTACTTCTTGCCCTTAAGTCACTGCGAATTGGAAAAAAAAATCTACAAATCATAAGTTAATCCAGAATTCCGTTTCAAAAGGAATCACAGTATTGAAAGATTTTGCCTAAGGAAATGTGGTTTTCAGTGAAACAGAAACCTTGATATTGTGCAAATGTTCGTTTTTTTTTTTTTCTTAACGCCACGAGGTTCGACGTAATTTTAAACTGCTTGTGCTGGAGAAAAATAAAATAAAACTCGATGTTTTTAATTGTCTCGGTGATCCTCACAATGTATCAAGGTTTTTTGTTCTTAAAAACATTAGGTGCCAGATCCCTCTACGTGTCAGTCGAATCTTGTTATCCTTCATAAATGTGACATTTTCACCCTAACAAGTGTCTTCTTAGTTCTGAATATAATATAATGTGTTTTACAATAAACTTTGAGAACACTTGAAGAAGTTGAATATTCAGCGTTTTTGCCGAGAAACGATTATTCAGCCATCATTAGATTAAAAGAGAATTAACCTACATCTGAAGCGGATGCTATCAGACGGAACTATTTTACAATTTGCACTACTTCTTTTCCTTGAAGTCAATGCTATGGGGGGAAAGTAAAACTACAAATCAGAAGGTAATAATCCAGAATACCGTCTCAAGAGGAATCACAGTATTGAAATATTTTACACAAGCAAATGTTGTTTTTTGTGATACAGAAACCTTGATATTGTGCAAATATTCGTTTTATTTTTTTTTTAAGGCCATTTGGCTCGACGGAATTTTAAACTACTTGTGCTGGAGAGGGGAAAAAAATCGAAAGTTTTAAATTGTCTCGGTTATCCTCATAATGTTTCTAGCTGTTTGTTCTTAAAAACCTAAGGTGCCAACTCTCTTTACGTGTCACTCAATTTCTTGTTATCCTTCATATATGTGACATTTTCACCCTGACAAGTGTCTTCTTAGTTCAGTATATAATATAATGTGTTTAACAGTCAACTTTGAGAACACTTGAGGAAGTTGCATTTTCAGCTTTTTCGCCGAGAAATTCGCTTATTCAGACATCATTAGATTAAGAGAGAATGGACCTACCTCCAAAACGGATGCTATCAGCCGGAACTATTTCACAATTTCCACTACTTCTTGTCCTTGAAGTTACTGCGAATTGGTAAAAAAAAAAATCGACAAATCAGAAATTAATAATCCAGAATTCCGTCTCAAGAGGAATCACAGTATTGAAATATTTAACCTAAGGTAATGTGGTTTTTGGTGAAACAAAAACCTTGCTATCGTGGAAACGCTTTTTTTCCCTTTTTTTTTTTTTTTTTTTTACATCCAGGAGGCTCGACGTAATTTTAAAAAGCTTGTGCTGGGGGGAAAAAAATCGGAATTTTTAAATTGTCTCGGTGATCCTCACAATGTTTCAAGCTTTTTGTTCTTAAAAACCTACGGTGCCAGCTCTCTTTACGTGTCAGTCGACTTCTTGTTATCCTTCATAAATGTGACATTTTCACACTCACAAGTGTCTTCTTAGTTCTGAATATAATATAATGTGTTTTATAATAAACTATGAGAACACTTGAGGAAGTTGCATATTCAGCGATTTCGACGAGAAATATGCTTATTCAGCCATCATTAGATTAACAGAGAATTGACCTACATCTGAAGCGGATGCTATCAGACGGAACTAGTTTACAATTTGCACTACTTCTTTTCCTTGAAGTCACGGATTAGGGGAAAAAAAACTACAAATCAGGTGATAATCCAGAATACCGTGTCAAGAGGAACCACAGTATTGAAAGATTTTACCCAAGGAAATGTTGTTTTTCGTGATACAGAAACCCTGATATTGTGCAAATATTTTTTTTTTTTTTACCGTCACGAGGCTCGACGTAATTTTAAACTGCTTGTGGTGGAGGGGGGAAAAATGGAAGTTTTTAAATTGTCTCGGTTATCCTCACAATGTTTCTAGCTGTTTGTTATTAAAAATCTAAGGTTCCAGCTATCTTTACGTGTCACTCAATTTTATGTTATGCTTCATAAATGTGAAATTTTCACCCTCACAAGTGTCTTCCTAGTTCTGAATATAATATAATATGTTTTATAGTCAACTTTGAGAATACTTCAGGAAGTTGTATATTCAGCGTTATCGCTTAGAAATTCGCTTATTCAGAGAACATTAGATTAAGAGAGAATGGACCTACCTTTAAAACGGATGCTACCAGCCGCAAGCATTTCACAATTTTCACTACTTCTTTTCCCTGAAGTCACTGCAAATAATAAAAAAAGACAAATCAGAAGTTAATAATCCAGAATTCCGTGTCAAGAAGAATCACAGTATTGAAAGATTTTACCCAAGGAAATGTGATTTTTGGTGAAACAGAAACCGTGATATTGTGCAAATGTTCGTTTTTTTTTTTTTAGCCTCGAGGTTCGAAGTAATTTTAAACAACTTGAGCTGGAGAAAAAGAAAATTTTTAAATTGTCATGTGATCCTCACAATTTTTCTAGCGTTTTGTTCTTAAAAACCTAAGGTGTCAGCTCTCTTTATGTGTCAGTCGACTTCTTGGTATCCTTCATAAATGTGAAGTTTTCACCCTCACAAGTGTGTTCTTAGTTCTGAATATAGTATAATATTTTTTACAATCAACTTTAAGAACACTTGAGAGAAATTGGATATTCAGCGTTTTCGAAGAGAAGTACGCTTATTCAGCCATCTTTAGATTAAAAGAGAATGGATCTACATCCAAAACGGATGCTATCAGCCGGAACTATTTCACAATATGCACTACTTCTTGTCCTTGAAGTCACAGTTAAGGGAAAAAAAATCTACAAATCAGAATATAAAAATCCAGAATTCCATCTCAAGAGAAATCACAGTATTGTAAGATTGTACCTAAGGAAATGTTGTTTTCGGTGAAACAAAAACCTTGATATTGTTCATTTTTTTTTTTACCGCCACGAAGTTCGACGTAATTTTAAACTGCTTGTGTTGGAAAAAAAATAATTAAAAATTCGAAGTGTTTAAATAGTCTTGGTGATCCTCACAATGTTTCAAGCTTTTTGTTCTAAAAACCTAAGTTGCCAGCTCTCTTTACGTGTCAGTCGACATGTTGTTATCCTTTAAATGTGACATTTTCACCCTCACAAGTGTCTTCTTAGTTCTGAATATAATATAAGTGTTTTACAATCAACTTTGAGAACACTTGGGGAATTTGCATATTCAGCGTTTTCGCCGAGGAATAGGCTTTTTCAGCCATCATTTGATTAAAAGAAATCCGACCTACCTCCAAAACGGATGCTATCAGCCGGAACTATTTCACAATTTTCACTACGTCTTGTCCTTAAGTCACTGGGAATTGAAAAAAAAATCGACAAATTATAAGTCAATAATCCAGAATTCCTTCTCAAGAGGAATCACAGTATTGAAAGATTTTACCTAAGGAAATGTGGTTTTCAGTGAAACAGAAACCTTGATATTGTGCAAATGTTCGTTTTTTTTTTTTTTTACGCCACGATTCTCGACGTAGTTTTAAACTGCTTGTGTTGGAGAAAAAAAAAATCGATGTTTTTAATTGTCTCGTTGATCGCCACAATGTATCAAGGTTTTTTTTTTTTCTTAAAAACCTAAGGTGCCAGCTTACTTTACGTGTTAGTCGAATTCTTGTTATCCTTCATAAAATTGACATTTTCACGCTCACAAGTGTCTTCTTAGTTCTGTATATAATATAATGTGTTTAACAGTCAACTTTGAGAACACTTGAGGAAGTTGCATATTCAGCGTTTTAGCTGAGAAATTCGTTTATTCATACATCATTAGATTAAGAGAGAATGGTCCTTCCACCAAAACGGATGCTATCAGCCGGAACTATTTCACAATTTGCACTACTTCTTGTCCTTGAAGTCACTGTGAATTGGAAAAAAAAAAATCGATAAATGAGAAATTAATAATCCAGAATTCCGTCTTAAGAGGAATCACAGTTTTGAAAGATTTAACCAAAGGAAATGTGTTTTTTTGTGAAACAGAAACCTTGATGTTGTGCAAACGTATTTTTTTTTTTATTTTACCTCCACGAGGCTCAACGTAATTTTAAAAAGCTTGTGCTGGAGAAAAAAAAAATCGAAATTTTAAAATTGTCTTGGTGATCCTCACAATATATCAAGCTCTTTGTTCTTAGAAACCCAATTTGCCTGCTCTCTTTACGTGTCAGTCGACTTCTTGTTATCCTTCATAAATGTGACATTTTCACACTCACAAGTGTGTTCCTAGTTTTGAATATAATATAATGTGTTTTATAATAAACTTTGAGAACACTTGAGGAAGTTGCATATTCAGCGTTTTCGCCGAGAAATACGCTTATTCAGCCATAATTAGTGGACCTACCTATAAAACGGATGCTATTAGCCGGAACTATTTTATAATTTGCCCTACTTCCTTTCCTTGAAGTCATGGCTAAGGGGGAAAAAAATAAAAATTAGAAGGTAATAATCCAGAATACCGTCTCAAGAGGAATTACAGTATTGAAAGATTTTACCCAAGAAAATGATGTTTTTCGTGATACAGAAACCTTGATATTGTGGAAATACTTGTGTTTTTTATATTTTTATCGCCACGAGTTTCGACGTAATTTTAAGCTGCTTGTGCTGGAGGGGGGAAAAAAATCGAAGTTTTTAAATTGTCTCGGTTATCCTCACAATGTTTCTAGCTGTTTGTTCTTAAAAACCTTTGGTGCCAGCTCTTTTTACGTGTCACTCAATTTCTTGTTATCCTTCATAAATGTGAAAATTTCACCCTCACAAGTGTCTTCTTAGTTCTGAATATAATACAATGTGTTTGGCAATCATCTTTGAGAACACTTGAGGAAATTGCATATTCAGCGTTTTCGCCGAGAAATACGCTTATTCAGCCATCATTAGATTAAAAGAGAATGGACCTACCTCCAAAAGGGATGCTTTCAGCCGGTACTATTTCACAATTTCCACTACTACCTGTCCTTGAAGTCACGGCTAAGGGGAAATAAATCGTCAAACCAGAAGTTTATAATCTAGAAATCCGTCTCAAGAGGAATCACAGTATTGAAAGATTTTACCAAAGGAAATGTGGTTTTCAAAGAAACAGAAACCTTGATATTGTCCAAATGTTTGATTTTTTTACCTTTTTTTTACCGCCACGAGGCTCGACGTAATTTTAAACTGCTTATGCTGGAGGAAAAAGAAATAAAAAATTCAATGTTTTTAATTGTCTCGGTGATCCTCACAATGTATCAAGCTTTTTTTTCTTATAAACCTAAGGTGCCAGCTCACTTTACGTGTCAGTTGAATTTGTTATCCTTCATAAATGTGACATTTTCACCCTCACAAGTGTCTTTTTAGTTCGGTATATAATATAATGTGTTTAGTCAACTTTGAGAACACTTGAGGAAGTTGCATATTCAGCGTTTTCACCGAGAAATTCGCTTAATCAGACATCATTAGATTAAGTGAAAATGGACCTACCTCCAAAACGGATGCTATCAGCCGGAACTATTTGACAATTTGCACTACTTATTGTCCTTGAAATCTCTGCGAATTGGAAAGAAACAAATCAACAAATCAGAAATTAATTATCCAGAATTCCGCCTTAAGAGGAATCACAGTTTTGAAAGATTTAACCAAAGGAAGTTTGGTTTGTGGTAAAACAGAAACCTTGATATTGTGCGAATTTTTTTTTTTTTTTTTTTTTATCTCCACGAGGCTCGAGGAAACTTTAAAAAGCTTGTGCTGGAGAAAAAAGAAACGAAAATTTTAAATTGTCTTGGTGATCCTCATAACGTTTCAAGCTTTTTGTTCTTAAAAACCAAATGTGCCTGCTCTCTTTACGTGTCAGTCGACTTCTTGTTATCCTTCATAAATGTGCCATTTTCACACTCACATGTGTCTTCTTAGTTCTGAATATAATATAAAGTGTTTTACAATAAACTTTGAGAACACTTGAGGAAGTTGCATATTCAGTGTTTTTGCCGAGGAATACGCTTAATCAGCCATCCGTAGATTAAAAGAGAATGGATCTATCTATTAAACGGATGCTATTAGCCGGAACTATTGTACAATTTGCACTACTTTTCCTTAAGTCACGGCTAAGGGAAAAAAAATAAAAATTAGACGGTAATAATCCAGAATACAGTTTCAAGAGGAATTTCAGTATTGAAAAATTTTACCCAAGAATTTTTTTTTTTTCGTGATACAGAAATCTTAATATTGTGCAAATACTCTTTTTTTTTTTTTTTTTTTTTCAGCCACGAGGCTTCACTTAATTTTAAGCTGCTTTTGCTGAAGGGGGGGGGGGAAATCGAAGTTTTTAAATTGTCTCGGTTATCCTCACAATGTTTCTAGCTCTTTGTTCTTAAAAACCTTTGGTGCCAGCTCTTTTTACGTGTCACTCAATTTCTTATTATCCTTCATAAATGTGAAATTTTCACCTCACAAGTGTCTTCTTCGTTCTGAATATAATATAATGTGTTTGACAATCATCTTTGAGAACACTTGAGGAAGTTGCATATTCAGCGTTTTCGCCGAGAAATACGCTTATTCAGGCATCATTAGATTAAAAGAGAATGGACCTATCTCCAAAACGGATGCTATCAACCGGAACTATTTCACAATTTGCACTACGTTTTTTCCTTTAAGTCACGACAAATGGGAAAAAAATCGACAAATCAGGAGGTAATAATCAAGAATTCCGTCTCAAGAGTAATCACAGTATTGAAAGATTTTTCCTAAGGAAATCTGGTTTTCTGTGAAACATAAATCTTGATATTTTGTAAATATTTTATTATTATTTTTTTTTTTTTTAACGCCAAGAGGATCGACGTAGTTTTACACTGTGTGTCAGAGTGGAGAAAAAATCGATGTTTTTAAATTGTCTCGCCTCACAACGTTTCAAGCTGTTTGTTCTTAAAAACCTATGGTGCCAGTTCTCTTTACGTGTCAGTCGACTTCTTGTTATCCTTCATAAATGTGACATTTTCACCCTCACAAGTGTCTTCTTAGTTCTGAATATAATATAATATTTTTTATAGTCAACATTGAGAACGCTTGAGGAAGTTGCATATTCAGCGTTAGCGCCGAGATATTCGCTTATTCAGACGTCATTAGATTAAGAGAGAATCGACCAACTCCCAAAACGGATGCTACCAGCCGCAGCTATTTCACAATTTTCACTACTTCTTTTCCCTGAGGTCACTGCAAATAAAAAAAAAATCGACAAATCAGAAGTTAATAGTCCAGAATTCCGTCTCAAGAGGAATCACAGTATTGAAAGATTTTACCCAAGGAAATGTGATTTTTGGTGAAACAGAAACCTTAATATTGTGCAAATGTTCGTTTTTTTTTTTTTTTTTTTTTTTTTTC
>JAGKTI010013752.1:0-22592 GCA_018397915.1 Birgus latro
TCATCATCATCATCATCATCATCATCATCATCATCATCATCATCATCCGTACCTCCTTTCCCACCCCAGGGCAGGGTGAGGAGTAGCAGTGTCCAGACAGCCTAAATTTGCCCAGTCGAATGGGCCATGCTTCCATTCAGTCATCATTCAAGCCCCCAGAATCCTGGCTCTAACGGATACGCCAAAAACATTCACCACATTCTGTAGCTTCACATAAATGTATCCGATAGAATCAATCTGGACACTGCCATGTTAAAAAGGGGTACCAAATCCCTGATCATGCACTTTCCCTCACAACACTCATGCAGCCAGCTCGATTTCTTGCCAGTTCCCTAGCCTCACCGACTTCCGAACCTTTCTTCCTCACACACTCATCCACCATAATTCTCCACCTTCTTCTTGGCCTACCTCTCCTCCTCCCTCCTTCAACTTCACTCAGATATACCTTTTTCACCACTCTATTATTATCCATTCTCTCCACATGACAATACTGTCTCAGTACATGCTCTTCGATTCTGGTGTCCACCGACTTCTCCATTCCACATCTTTCACGAATCACATTATTTCGTATCCTGTCCACCCTCTGTACTCTACATACATTCCTCAGCAGTCCTGTCTCCACTGCTCGTATTCCTGACTTTTCATTTTCATGCCACACCATAGTTTCACATCCATATGTTAAAGTTGGCACTAACACTCATTCATGCAAACCTCGTGCAACTGCAGTACTCAGTCCTCTGTCTCTTTTCAAGGCCTTCATTGCACCAGCTACTTTCCTTCCTTGTGTCACTTGACTTCCCACTTCTTTTGCACATTTTCCTCTCTTTTCTATCACTGTACCCAGGTATTTGACCTTTCTCACTAATTCCAGTCTCTCTCCAGTCACTGTAACATCACACTGGGAGTCTCCTTTTCTTTCAGTAACCATCACTTTACTCTTTTCTCTATTTGCTCTCAAGGCACGACTCTTACAGACATCAGCAAAACTCTTCACTAGCCTACCAAGTTCTTGTCCGATATTTGCAAGCAGTACTTCATAAGCATATAACACCCCATCCAAATATAAATACTGTGTATTGAACATCCATGGGGACACCACACAACATTTTCGCACCCCCTCATTGATCGTGAACCATTCACTTAGGTTCCCATTTATCATTACACTATACACATGCTTGACTACAATCATAAAACTCTTGACGGCATATAGCACCTCACCATCTACATCATACATGCACAGAACCTTCCACAGTCCTTCTCTGTCTACTTTGTTATGTGCTTTTTCCAGATCCTTAAATTCCATAAACACCTTATAGTCCTTCTCCCAAGCCTTCTCCACTGTCTGTCTTACTGCAAATATTTGATCCACACATCCTCTGTCACTCCAAAAACCACTCTTTTCATCACTCACTAAGACTTCTAATATCTTTCTTACTTTCTCTATAATAATTCTTCCGTGTACTTTCCCCTACCACACTCAATAAACGTATGCTACGATAGTTCCTACACTCACTTCACTCACCTTTATTTTTGTACAGGGGCACAGTCACTGTCTTTTTCCACTCTGCTTCCAGTTTCACTTATCCATGCCTATTTACATATCTCCAAAAAGCACTTCATTCCGCTCTCTCCACAACACTTAATCATCTCTGTATACACTCATCATCCCTAGCTGCTTTCCCATTTTTCAGTCACTTCACAGCGTTCTCCACCTGTGCGAGTGTCATGTTTCCTGGCACTGCATTCTCTCTCTGCTCACCCCCAAAACCAACCATGTTTACAGTGGCTCTGCTGTCTGTTCCCATTCATTAGGCATTCAGAATAGTCTTTCCATGTGGTCCATACTTCATCCCCATGGGTTAGTGATCTACAACTTATATCCTTCACACTTTCACATTTCTTTCCACTGTCACTTCTATATTTCTGCAGCTTTTTCCTGAATAACCTCTTGTGTTCAGTATAGTTTGCATTCATTTTTTTTCTTAGATCATCATTTACCTCTTGCTTTTTCCTCTTCACTAGTCTGTTTACGTGCTTCTTGTGCTCAATTTATCAATTCTTAGTTCAGTTGAACCCCTGTCCTGCAACCACTCTACACTTTATCCTCTTTTCCTCCAATGCTCTCTTAACCTTTTCATCCCACCATGCCATACCTTTCATCTTTGTTGTTACTCCTGCCACACCACACACCACTTTAGCATTCCTAACTAAGCTATCTCTGTATTCATTTCACAGGCTGTCCAGATCCATTTCATTCCAATTCACTGATTCTAACTCCTCCTGTGCTTTGGTCCTATATTCATTTGCCATTTCTTTGATCCTCAGCTTCTCAACAGTCTTTCTCCTTGACTGCTCCTCTCTCTTCTGGTCCATCTCATTCCTGTCAGCTTGATCTTGCAATCATATGATCTGACAGACCTCCACATTGTCCTCTCACGGCCCTCTTATCAGCAACCATCCCTGGCATCGACCTCTCTATGAGCACGTACTGAAACAGGCTCCATTCAGCATGATTCCCGTTCCCTCTTTACCATGTATATTTATGTTCAGCTTTGTGTTTGAAATACTATGATTTACAAATGCACAGCCTCCTTTCCTGACACATATCCTTCAGTTGCTTCCCATTTTCATTTTCTCCTTGTATTCCATTACAACCCATTGTCATCCTCAGGACCAATGCCTACTCTTGCATTTATATCGCCTATTATGACGACTTTATAGCTCCTGGGCATTTCTCCCACTTTTTCATCCAGCTCACCCCAAAACCTGTCTTTCTCTCTCTCACCACTGTCATCACAGGGGGCATACGCCACGATCACAGCCACTTTCACCTTGAACTTAACATACATACATCTCAAGCTGACACGTCTCTCGTTCCATTCTGCCACACCGCATTCATCAGCAAAGCAGCTCCTTCCTTCCATCTTCCTTGCCCATTCATGCCTTATCTTACACATTTCACACCCTCCCACTCCTCCAATTCACACCTTTTCATCTTTGTTTCACACAATGCCATCCCGGCATATTTTGCACTCTTGAACACATTCACCACTTCCACCCTCTTGTTCTCCTCATTCACACCTCTTACATTCCACATGGCCATGCAAATCTGCTCATTTGGTTGGGGCCCTGGCAGGCATTGGGCCCTCCGAGTATCTCCAAAAAAATGAAGGGCATAATTCATGGTTAGATTAGTTTAAATGAAACTTGTGGTTCATGCTTTTGGTTTGTAAGTGATTGAGAGCATTAATAAAGCATGCATTTCTGACTTCAGAGCAACTTTATAATGAAACATGAGCATGTTATTTTTAATGCATCAAAAACTCAGTTCTTACACTTATCAACCCGACAAAATCTTCATCAGGATTACCCACTAATGTTTAATAATGTCCAGCTCAGTCCTGCATCATCCTTGAACATGCTAGGGGTTTCATTCTCTTGGGATTTGTCTTTGAAAGAACATATTACATCTCTTGTGAAATCTGCTTCCAAGAGATTAGGTGTGCTGGGCCGACTCCGAACTTTCTTTACCCCTGCACAGATGTTGACCTTGTACATGGGTTTTATTCGCCCGTGTATGGAGTACAACTCTCATGTGTGGGGAGGCTCCCCACATGCAGCTCTTCTCAATAGGGTGGAGTCAAAGGCTTTTCGTCTCATTAACTCTCCTCCTCTTACTGATTCCCTTCAACCTTTGTCTCTTCGCCGCACTGTTGCTTCTTTATCTCTCTTCTATCGCTACTTCAATGGTCACTGTTCCTCTGAACTGTCTGCTTGCATCCCTCCACCTCTACGACGGGCACGTAGTACCCGTCTAGCAACAAACTCTCATCCCTTTTCTGTCCAACTCTCTATTGCAAGAGTTAACCGTTACTTCCAGTCCTTCATTTATGCAACTGGTCAACTCTGGAACTGTCTCCCTCTGTCTGTATTCCCTGCTTCCTATGATCTCCAGTCTTTCAAACGCAGTGTGTCCAGGCATCTCGAAATGAATGGATCTTGAATTTGGCTCTCTTTTGTATTGTTTTTACTTTTTCTTGGAAGGAACAGTATGAGGGCCCTGGCCTTTGGTTCCTTCTTCCTTGCATAAAAAAAAAAAAAAGTAAAGAATAGTTGTTAATTCCTCAGGAACTTAACCTTCTCATAAAAGATGATGCAAATTCTGTCATATCAGTGTTGGGCTGGTAACCGATGATGCAATTTGCATCACTTTGAACAAAAATATTCACCAAAAATTAAGTTTCTGCATTAAGTGCATCGAACTTGGTTGGGTTACAGGGAAGGGTGTACATACAGTAAACCCTTGATAAGCCGAACTTTTAGAAGGCGGAATCTTCAGTTAGCCAAACTCAGGCCGAGACCACGTATGAAGTAGGCCGAAATGCGAAAGTAGGGGGAGAAATGGCGCCAAGCGGACTCGTGATGCCAGTCTGCTGCTTGCTTTTGGAGACGGTAGTTGCGCCATTCTTACTGTCATTTAGTGCTGAACAGTGCTCTCCTTTTGCCTTCTGCCTTGCCATGGAAGGTTCATAGCTTAAAAGAAGTGATACTGGCACCTCTAGTCGTAAAGGAATGAAGCTAAAAAAAAAAAAAATATGTGCACGTGTGACAGTGTAGTGATCTTGATTAAAGTTCAGTGCTATTATTGCTGAAAGTGTCACATTGCAGTCTGTTACAGTGATTACATTTAAGTTTAGTTCTTAATATAGAGTGAAATAAATACTGGGTACTGTTTAGAATTTACGTTAAAGTATGAACTAACCCACCTTCACCAACTCCATCTCCAAAACAAAACAAACTTCCGAACTTCAAAGAATCTACTGGTTCTAATGAAAGGTGTTACACTGCAGTCTATTACAGTGATTGCATTTAAGTTTAGTCCTTAATATAGAGTGAAATAAATACTGGGTACTGTTTAGAGTTTACGTTACAGTATGAACTCAACCACCTCTGTCTCCAAAACAAAACAAACTGCCAAAGAATCTACTGCTTCTAACGAAAGGTGTTACACTGCAGTCTGTTATAGTGATTACATTTAAGTTTAGTTCTTAATATAGAGTGAAATAAATAGTGGGTACTTTTTAGAATTTACGTTCAAGTGTGAACTCCACCACCTCCGTCTCCAAAACAAAACAAACTGCCGACGATCTTCTGCCTCTGACGAAAGGCAAATTATGTGCACTGAATTCTTTCTTTTTTGTCTTTCTTTATTAATTTATACACTGTATATGCACCTTTACTTTAGTGTTAAGAAGACAGGTAATAAGTATTGGTATTGCAATTTGGAAGGGTGAAAATCCATCTCCAACACACGTTACTGACAGTCGGTACTGCCTCTGTGAATGATTTCCTACCAATTAACCACTTCAGTACTGTGACGTCTATTTCTACTTTATTTACGCTTCCTCCAGCCGATTTTATGGCACTCAGGACTGGACTTACATACTGAAGGGGCTAACGAAGGCTGTACCAACCCCGTGCACTTCCACAGATCCAACCTGCACTGACTAAAATTGTGTGGTGGCAGCAAGAACAAAATGAAAATACACCCAGCACTGAAGGGGTTAAATGTATATTAAATGCATCATATTGTTTTTTGTCATAACTAATTTATTTATATATGCTTCTTTAATTTAGTGTTGAAAGGACAAGTAATAGGTATTGTCTTAGCAATTTTGGGGGGTGATAATTCTGTAATTTAGCAATTTTTTGGGGTGAAAATTCGGTAAGCCGGAAAATTCAGTAATTCGAACCAGGGTAGAGCCCCATATAGTTCGGCTTATCAAGGGTTTACTGTAATTTACATATACAGTACTGTATGTAAGTTATAGATTCAGTAATAATGTAAGAGAAGATAAACAGATCATACATTTTTGGTGATTTTTTTTTAGTTTTTGGCAGTGTACTCAAAAATTATTGGCTGTATTGACATTCAGAAAACACCATAAGAAAGCTCATGAAATTCTTCATCTTGACGTGTGCTTTCCTCTTGCACAGTGCGAACAAAAGTTTGTGCAAGGATGTTGAGAAGTAGTAGTGCTAGTAGTTGTTCCCTAAGCAGTCTGACCGAACAGCCCCAAGTCCCTAAGGAAGGCCATGGCCGAGACTGGGCTTTCCCACAGAGCTCTCAAGGAGTGTACGTTGTGTTGTTGGCATAGGTGGTTGTGTGCAATGCAGTCTTCCATAATGTGCTTAATAGTATGGGGTGCTGTGTTGCATCCTGGACAGGCATCACCGATGGAGTCATCCAGCCTCTTCTGATAACTTAAGAGGGCTGGATGATGCCCACATCTCAGCCTGGCCAGGTGGACCCTGTCCTTACAAGGGAGGTAGGATTCAGAAAGATGGATATCAGGAAGCTGTGCATGCAGCTTTGTGTTGTCTTTAAGTAACTGAATGGAGCAGTGAGTGATCTGAGTATGGATGTGATTGTGGAAGCTGGTCTGAGGCAGGCGAGGGGGGAGAGATGACAGTATTTGTGTATGATATCGTGTGCTGGGTGTTGTTTTGATGTTCCTCAGTGTGTGTGGATGTGCTTCCATGTAGTGTAGTGGATGTTGTGAGTTTGTGGAGGCTCCATTGAGAATTTGGGTGCCTCTCATGTGTAGATAATCCTTAACTTTGAGGATTTTGGTATCCTGATGTAGGTTGTCTTTGGGTGTAGTAGCTGTGCAGCCTGTGATTACTTTTAGGGCCTTGTTCTCTATGGTCTGTAGAGTGTTGTAGTGTGTTTTAGTGAGGTTAGGAGCCCAAGCAGAGCTTGCATAATTTGTCACTGTACGTATATATTGTTTGTATATTGTGGTGGTGGTTTATTTGTTGTGTCCAAATGTTGTATGGGCAAGTGACCTCATTGCATTGAGTCTAGCTGTTAATTTATTTTTAATGTTTGTGATGTGTTGTTTAAATGACATTGATGTATTGTATGTTACACCAAGGATTTTGTGTGTGTATGTGTGTGTGTGTGTGTGTGTGTGTGTGTGTGGTAGTGGAGTGTTGTTTATGGTGAGGTGTGGAATGTGACTGTTTCTGCTGTCCAGTTTGTGAGAAGGGTCACTGTTGATTTGGCTGGGGCTATTTTGAGCCTGTTTGTAGTGAACCATTCATGTAGTGTGTTGAGGTAAGGTTGGAGGATTTGTGCTACTGTGTTTGTGTGTTGGTGTGTACATGTAAGTGTTATGTTGTCTGCATAGGAAGCTGTGTGTATCTGTGGTGTGTTGGGTGTGGGTATGTTGTGCATGTATAGGGTAAAGAGTGTAGGGGACAGAACAGATCCTTGGGGGACGCCATTGGTGAAGTTTCTGATGATCGAAGACTGACCAACAAATTTTGCACATGCACATCTGCCTGCTAAGTAGTTTTTGTGTTATTGTGCATGTTTGTGTTGAATATTTCGTTTGTGAAGTTGTGGCGGCGGATAGCACCGAAAGCTTTGCTAATGTCTAGTGTTACTAGGAGCGTTTTGTGTGGTGGTCTAGCTGAATTCATGCCATCATAAACTCTCTGTGTAAGGTCTGTAAGAAGAGTGTTTGTGGATTGTAGCTGTCTAAAACCACGTTGTGATGGGGCTAGTGGGGTTTGAGGTGTAACTAGTTATGGCTTTGGAGGGGGTGCAGAGGAGTGTGGTGGGCTGGCGTGAGGAAGGTAACGTGAGGTCTTTGTTGGGTTTGGGGATAGCGATGATAGTGCCATGCTTCCAGATTTTGGGTATTATGTTGTTTGAGTAGCTGTAGCTTGATGTGTTGGTGAGTGTTTGTATGCCTTGTGGTCTAGGGTGTTTAAGGTGTATGTTGCTTATGTTGTCTGGTCCACAGGCAGATGAGTGCTTAAGGCTGCTACTGATGATACTTCATGTGGTTGTAAGTGAAGGGTGCGAAGTCTGGGTCTGTGGGGAACTGTTTCTTAAGTAGGATGATACTTTGGTCGTCGCGATAGGGGTTTAGATGGCTGACATGTGAAAAGAGTTTGATGAGAGTGTTTGCTTGTTGTTTATTTAAGGTATGGTGTCTGTTGTTGTGATGGCAGCATGTGATTGTGTAGTGTTGCTGTTGGAGTGTGATGCTGTTTTGTGTTTTTTAGAGTTTGCTGGTGTTTGTTTTGTGATCAAGTGTTTGTAGATAATCCAATTTAGTGTTTTCTGTTCTGATATTTTATTGTTTATGTGGGTTGAGTTCTTGTATTTGTTGTACGGTGTCTTGGGATGTTGAGGAGTGTCGTAGTGTGTCCCGTTGACTGATGAGGCCTTGAATTTGTAGTGTGAAGTGGGGTTTTGTCTTTTCCTGTTGCCTCTAGGGGTGTGTCCTTTGTCTGCATTTTGTATAATTGTATTGAAAGTGTGCACAGTGGTGTTGATGTTTATGACAGATGTAATGTTTAATGTTTCAAAGTGTTGTTCTGTTTCAGCTGTGAAGGCCTCCCGGTTGGCTGTCTTATAGTTAGTGTATGTGTGTCTGTGGCCAGCTGGGGTGGTTCCAGTTTTGGTAGTGATGATGATTGGGAGGTGGTCAGATCCAAGGGTTTTGACCAGTCTTGAGGATGCTGTGGGGGCGAGTTTTGGGGAGCAGAAGGTGATTTCTGGGGATGATGGGAGGAAGAGGGCTTGGTGTGGGATATGGTTATATTGATGGAGATATTCAGTATGAAAAGATCGTCTGTTTGGGATTGTAGTACCAGCCCTCTGTCTGTGTCAGAGTTCTTGACATGCCAGGCCGACGCCTTGGCGTTGAAATTGCCACCCAGGATGATGTTGGGTATGTTAGTGATGTGGTGTATCTGTGGAGAGGAATTGTGTGGTACTGTAGGGGATGATTTGGGGGGGGATGTATGTGTTGGCAATTGTTATGTTTGATTTGTTACCAGTGCGTATTTTAATTGATTGTATTTCTGTTGTGGTGTCATGTGGGGGAAGAAGTGACTGTGTGTGTGCAGTGGTATCTGGAAAGTTGATGGATTTGTTAACCAGGGTGATGAGTCTCCCGTCACCGCTGTCGGCCCAGTCTTGTCTGATGGTGAAATTATGAAATGTAGGTGATTTTTGTGTTGTGTGTAGATTGGTTTCTTGTAAGATGGCATTGTGTATGTTTTGTTATTTGATGAATTGTTTGAGTTCTTGTTGTTGGGAAGTTATTTGAAGGTACTTTTACTCTTGAACAATTTTATTCTCACTGCATTTCTGTACTTTTACACATCAGTTTTGTGTGTTGTTATTGGCTATCCCATGGTATAAACACCAGTGAAGACAGTGGTATACATTTTATATCATGGTGGCAAATTTGGCCGTTGAAATGTTTTTTTTTGTTTGCCTGTGGAAGCAGCAGTAGCTGGGTTCTCCACTTTTTTCATGTCCCAGAAACTTATTGAAAACTTACTCTTCCCGAGAGGGTAAATGAGACAGTAAAAAAAATATCCAATGAGTACTAATTGCATTGCTTTTACTTTTCAGGCGCATCCCAGTTGTGGGAAAACACAGTCGCAAGATACAGAGTGGTTGCTGGTCTAGTGGAAACTTATTGGCATTAGGTGGGGAGGACAAAATATTAACCATCAGTAGCAGTGAAGGTGACACCCTTCGTACCACACCACTCCGTGGTGAGCCGTCTGATGTACAGTTCTCTGAGATGAAGCAAGATGAAAGGGCTATGTCAGAAAATACAGTGAGTAATAATGAATGAATGTCTACTTGACAGCCATATTAATATATTGAAGGTTATGCAGTTCACATTCTTTCTGTAATTAAGATATGATTTACTGTGCAGTTTAGGCCTATATTATGTGTTGAACAAGTATACTATTCTGTTATATTCCTATATTTCATTAATTACTATATTGTAATAAGTAAATCAGCATTCTTGATTCTGTATAAATTGGAGAAAGGTAAAAGGATTTTTTTTTTTCCAGTAGGTAACTGGGTATACAGTGTCTCACAGAATATAATAGTTGAGTTGGATGATTTTTTGTCAACTGTGATTTTTATTTTAGTGCCTTGAGTATGAGAGATCATTATATGGAACAAGTTTTATAGCTTTAACCTGAATTGAATTCTGTAGTTTCATCCTCATACTCAAAGGGATATTAATTTGAGGTTGACCGTAACTCCTTGGATTTGGAAGATCTCCCTCAGCTGAATGAAATAATACCGGTATAACATTTACCGAAGTGAAATTTTTAAGGTACAGTAGGTTGAGTGGCAGCCATATACCGGTGATGTAATGGGTTAAGGTGCACCCTCCAGATATGACCCAAAACTCTTTATGTTTGAGGGATGGATGGGATTTATTATTCATATAATGTTGCTGTTGTTGTTGTGACCCCAGCCTTATATGAACATGAATTTAATGGACTAAAGGCTGAAGTTGTCCTGCAGGTTACCACCCTCCCTTTGGAGGATAGGGAGAGAGTTGCAAGATGTTTGTGTGATGCAGCCCGGTCTTATCCATCTATTGCCAGATTCCTTGATCCCATAAGGGATGGCCACAAAAATTGCCTCCATGTCAACCTGTCCCCCCGCCATTTCACTGTCTTCCCCCCTGCTCACACCCCCCTCTCTCATATACCATACGTCTTCACTCTATCCCTTCATCTCATCCTTGGCCTCCCCCTCCCACTTCCCCCTTTCACCTCACTCACATAAACTCTTCTCATTAGTCTCTCACTCTCTGTCCTCTCTATGTGGCCAAACCACCTCAGTGTATTTTTCCTAACACTTTATATTACATCTACATCCACACTACAATGCTTCTTCACTTCCTCATTTGTCAATCTGTCTCTCCATGTAACTCCACTTCTCCTGTCAAATAACTCATTTCCACTGCTCTCACTCTTGACTTGTGTCCTTCCAACAAGGTCCAAGCTTCACTTCCATCATCCGCCCCTCTCCCTGTGACGACCCCGCTAGATGCCTGGAACCACTGTCTGACTCCTTCTTTTCTGCAACATTTGCAGCCTTTCCTCCAATTTTCTCTCTGTTGAGCACCACCTCTCCTCTTCTAAACCTCACCTTCTTTTCCTAACTGAGACTCGGCTGTCTGAGACAGTTGCTAGCAAACCCTTTTCTATATCCTCTTCCTTTCTCTATACTTGTTTCAAAGCCAAAGGTGGCTGTTGCCTATATGTGCGCTACGACGTATCTTGCTCTCGTATTCCTGAACTTGATTCTTCTGAATTCTCTACTCCTTGGCTTCAGCTTTCCTGTTGTTCTCTTGTTGAATATATCTGTGCTGGTTACTTATCCCCTAATTCTACTGACTACGAAAAATTCCTTGACCATCTTACTTCTACAATTAAACACATCCTATCCATTTCTCCTTTCTCTGAAATCTCCATTCAAGGAGATTTCAGTATTCACCACCACCTTTGGCTCTCCTCTACTTTCAGTGATTCACTTGGTGAACAAGCCTACATCTTTTCTATCCTTAATGACCTAGAGCAGCTTGTACAGCACCCTTCCTGTATCTCTGACTGCCTCGGGGAGAGTTCCAACATACTTGACCTCTTCGTTACAACTAATCCTTCTGCTTACCCTGTAAATCTTTTCTCTCCTTTGGGCTCACTCAGATCCCAACCGTATTACATTAACCTGTCCTGTTGCTCCAGTGCAGCCTCTGGACCCTCCAAAGAAATGTCATTTGTGGCACTCTGGAGCTGCTGATTGGGAGGCCTTTAGGCAGTACTTCCTTGATTTTCCATGGAATGATTATTACTTCCATAGCCATGAGCCATCTGAATGTGTCATGCGCTTTACCGAAGTTATTCTCTTGGGCATGGAAGCGTACATCCTTTTCTCATGTTCTTTGACTAATGCAAAAAAAACTTGGTTTAATCACACTTATTCTAATACTGTCCACAACAAGGAGAATGCCTGCAAAATGTACCGGAGCCAACCCACCCCTGAATCTCTTCTTTTTTTATATTTCTGTCCAGAATCATGCTAAGTCTTTTCTTCGCTCTGCTAAAAATAATTTCGTCTGTACTAAATGAATGGAAGGGTTTTTTTTTGTTTTTTTTCTTAATGCAAGGAAGAAAGAACCAAAGGCCATGGGCCTGCATACTGTTCCTTCCAAGAAAAAAAACAGTATGAAAGAGAGCCAAATTCTAAATCCGTTCATTTCGAGATCCCTGACCACGCTGCGTTTGAAAGACTGGAGATCATAGGAAGTAGGGAATACAGACAGAGGAAGACAGTTCCAGAGTTGACCAGTTGCATAAATGAAGGACTGGGAATAACGGTTAACTCTTGCATGAGAGAGTTGGACAGAAGAGGGATGAGAGTTTGTTTGCTAGATGGGTGCTACATGCCTGTCGTAGAGGTGGAGGGATGCAAGCAGACAGCTCAGAGGAACAGTGGCCATTGAAGTAGCGATAGAAAAGCAATGAAGAGACAGAGGTTGAAGGGAATCAGTAAGAAGAGGAGAGCTAATGAGACGAAAAGCCTTTGACTCCACCCTATTGAGAAGAGCTGCATGTGGGGAGCCTCTCCACACATGAGAGTTGTACTTCACACAGGGGCAAATAAAACCCATGTACAAAGTCAGCAACTGTGCAGGGATAAAGAAAGTTCGGATTCGGCTTAGCACGCTTAATTTCTTGGAAGCAGATTTTGCAAGAGATGTAATATGTTCTTTCCAAGATAAATCATGAGTGAATGAAACCCCAAGCATGTTTAAAGATGATGCAGAACTAAGCCGGACATTATTAAACATTAGTGGGTAATCCTGTAGAAGATTTTATCAGGTTGATAGGTGTAACAACTGACTCTCTGATGCATTAAAAACAACAAGATTATTTTTACCCCAATCAGAGATGCAAGCCAAGTCAGACATTAGGTGTGCCATAGCCTCATCCCTTTTTTGTTGAAGTAACTGCTGAGGTGGACGTTGCAGAAACCGAATGGAAAGGTGAAGGGTGGAATCATCAGCGTATGAGTGGATAGGGTTAGATGTACAGCTTAGGTCATTGATGAATAAAAGGAAGAGAGTTGGTGATAGCACACAGCCCTGAGGAACACCACGGTTGATAAATCTAGGAGAAGAACGACTGCCGTCTACAACAGCGGCTCTAGGACGACCAGAAAGGAAGCTAGACATGAAGGGACAGATAGAAAGATAGAAACTGTAAGGGGGCAGTTTGGAAATTAAAGATTTATGCCAGACTCGATCGAAAGCCTTTGAGATGTCAAGTGCAATAGCAAAGCTTTTGCCAAAGTCCTGAAAGGAGGATGACCAGGAGTCTGAAAGGTAGGTGAGAAGATCGCCAGTGGAGCATCCCTGACGGAACCCATACTGACAATCAGAATGAAGGTTGTGACAAGAAAGATGCTTTAAGATTTTTCTGTTAAGAATTGACTCAAAATCTTTTGAGACACAAGATGTTAAAGCAACTGGACGATAGTTAGATGGTTGGGAATGGTCACCCTTCTTTGGGACTGGCTGAATGAGAGCAAACTTCCAGCAAGAAGGAAAGATACAAGTTGATAGACAAAGGCGAAAGAGTTTACCTATACAGAATGTAAGCACAGAAGCACAGTTTTTGAGGACAACAGGAGGGACTCCATCAGGCCCATATGCCTTGTTAGTATTGAGGCCAATGATGGGTGAAAATATATCAGCTGAAGAAATTTTAATGTCAGCCATGAGGAAGTCAGAGGGGAGAAGTGATGGAGGAACAGCATCAGAATCACCTAAGGTTGAATTGGAGGAGAAAGTCTGAGCAAAGAGATCTGCTTTATCAGTAGAAGAAATAGCTACACAGCCATCAGAGTACAAAAGAGGAGGGAAGGATGATGAGGTAAAGTTGTTAGAATGGTTATTGGCAAGATGCAAGAAGGAGTGAGAAGAATTCGATCTGCAGAGTTCAGAGCATTTAGCACGGATGAAATTATTTTTAGCAGAGTGAAGAACAGACTCAGCATGATACCGGGCAGAAATATAAGAAAGATGTGATTCATGGGAGGGTTGGCTCTGGTACCTTTTATAGGCCCTCTCCTTGTTGCGGGCAGCATTAGACAAGCTTGATTAAACCAAGCCTTTCTTGCATTAGTCAGAGGATATGAGAAAGGAATGTATGCTTCCATGCCAGAGAGTAACCTCTGTAATGCGCAGGGCACACGTATATAGCTCCTGGCCATGGAAGCAATAATCATTCCAAGGAAAATCAAAGTGGTATTGCCTGAGGGCCTCCCAATCCACAGTTCCAAAGTGTCACAGATGGTGTTACTTTGGAGGGCCCACAGGCTGTACCAGAACGATATTACAGGTTAAGGTAATGAGGTTATGATCGAAGCAGCCCAATGGAGAGAAAAGATTAACAATTTAAGCAGAAGGACTAGTTGTTAGGATGTCAAGTATGTCGGAGCGCTCTCCAAGGCGGTCAGGGATACGGGTACGGTGCTGTACAAGCTGCTCTAGGTCATTAAGGATAGAGAAGATGTAGGCTTGTTCACCAGGTGGATGAATGAAGGGAGAGGAGAGAAAGGAGAAATGGACAGGATGTGTTCCATCATAGAAGTAAGATAGTCAAAGAATTTTTGATAGTCAGTAGAATTAGGTGATAAGTAAACAGCACAGATATATTTAGTCAGAGAATGACAGGAGATCTGAAGCCAGAGAGTAGAGAATTCAGAAGAATCAAGTTCAGGAACATGAGAGCAAGACAGATCGTTGCATACATATACACAACAACCACCTTTGGCTTTGAAATGAGTATAGAGAAAGTAGGAGGATACAGAAAAGGGTTTGCTGTCAGTTGCTTCAGACAACTGAGTCTCAGTGAGGAAGACAGGGTGAGGTTTAGAGGGGGAGAGGTGGTGCTCAACAGAGTGATAGTTAGAGGAAAGGCCATGAATGTTGCAGAAATGAGGAAGGAGAGAGTCATACAGTGGTTCCAGGCAGCTCCTAGATTTGTTACCAGAAGAGGGGCGGATGATGGGGGCATTTATGGTCCCTCCCCCTCCCCTCTGGGGACTATGAGGCTAGGTGTTTGGACGCTATAGTTTTTTAAATTTTGAAAAGGAAGTGTAGTGTGTAGCGTGCATGTAGTTTGGTGTTGACAGTTAGAGACACTTGTATTGGAAAGCATGCTGGCCCACTCTCTGTGTTACTGAGACACTGAAAAAGTTCAGCAAAGGTGGATGGTCATGAACTAGTCCTGAGGGCCGATGAAATGGGAGCTCCAGCTCTCCCTGTCATGATGTCATCAGCTTTCCATCCACCTTGGGAGTACTGCCCTGCTCGATTGGTGCACTGGTCCTGAGGATAACATATTGGGTTGTAATGAAGTACCAGGAGAAAATGATAATGGGAAGCTACTGAAGGATATGTGTCAGGAAAGGAGGTTATGCATTTGTAACTCATATTTCAAACACAAAGATGCACATAAATATACATGGTATAGAGGGAATGGGGATCATGTTGAAAGGAGCTTGATTGTTTATGTGCTCGTAGAGAGGTCGATGCTGGGAATGGTTGCCGATACTAGGGCCGTAAGAGGATGATGTGGAGGTCTGTCAGATCATATGATTGTGGTATGCAGGATCAAGTTGAGAGGAGTGAGGTGGACCAGGAGAGAGAGGAGCAATAGGGAGAAAGACTGAAAGTTGAAAAGTTGAGGATCAAAGAAATGGCAGATGAATACAGGACCAAAGTAGGAGAAGAATTAGAATCACTGAATTGGAATGAAATGGATCTGGGCAGCCTGTGGTATGCGTATGGAGATTGCTGAGTTAGAAATGCTAAGCAGTGTGTGGTGTGGCAGGAGTAACAACAAAGACGACAGGTATGGCATGATGGGATGATGAGGTTAAGAGAGTAGTGGAGGAAAAGAGGAAGAAGTAATAAGAGTGGTTACATGACAGGGGTTCAAGTAAAATGAGAACTGAATACACTGAGAGCAAGAAGCACATAAAGAGACCAGTGAAGAGGAAGAATCTGTCTTTCTATTGCCAGATGCCTTAATCCCATAAGAGTTGGTCACAAACAAATTGGCCCCATGTCACCCTGTCCCCCACCATTGCCCCGCTCCCAGTTTACACCCCCTCTCTTTCATAGGAAGAGGAAAAGAAGGAGATAAATGATGATCTAGGAAGAAAAATGAATGCAAATCACTCTGAAAATCAGATGTTTTTCTAGAAGGGGGTGCAGAAATGTATAAGTGAAAGTGGAAACAAATGTGATTGTGTGAAGAATGTAGGTGGTAGATTATTAACCCATGGGGTTGAAGTAAGTACCAGATAGAAAGAATATTTTGAAAGCCTGATGAAGGGAATAGAGAGAGCAGAGCAGCTGTAAACACGAATTGTTTTGGGGGTGTGCAGAGAAGGAATGCAGTGCTAGGAGACATGACACTCGCACAGGTGAAGAGCACTGTGAAGTGGCTGAAAAATGGGAAAACAGCTAGGGTTGATGAGGTGTATGCAGAGGTGATTAGTGTAGTGGAGAGAGCAGAATGTAGTGCTTGTTGGAAATATGTAAGAAGGCGTGGATGAGTGCAGCTGTGCCAGCAGAGAGGAAAAAGGCTGTGATTGTACCCCTGTACAAAAATAAAGGTGAGCGAAGTGAGTGCAAGAATTATCGTGGCATAAATTTATTGAATGTGGTAGGGAGGGTGTATGGAGAATTATTATAGAGAAAGTAAGAGAGATATCAGAAGTCCTAGTGAGTGATGAACAGGGTGGCTTTGGGAATGTCAGAGGATGTGTGGATCCTATATTTGCAGTGAGACAGATAGCGGAGAAGGCTTGAAAGAAAGACCTAAGGTGTTTATGGCATTTTTGGATCTGGAAAAAGTATATGACAAAGTGGACAGAGAAGGAGCGTGGAAAGTTTTGCACATGTACGGTGTACATGGTAAGCTGCTAGGTGACATCAAGTTTTTATGATGGTAGTGAAGCATGTGTAAGGGTTAATGGGCATCTAAGTGAATGGTTCACAGTCAGTGAGGGCATGCAACAAGGTTGTGTGATGTTCCCATGGTTGATCAATATATATATGGATGGGGTGATGATAGAAGTAAAAACATGGGTAAAGGATACAGGGATGGCGTCGGTAATGAATGGGACACAGGGAAAGAAAGTAGCTTGTGCAATGAAGGTCTTGGAAAGAGACAGAGGCTTGAGTGTTGCAGCTGCATGAGGCTTGCATGAAGGAGTGTTAGTACCAGCTTTAACATTAAAATAAATAGTCAAGAGTGAGAGCAGTGGAGATGGGACTGCTGAGGAATGTATGTGGAATACAGAGAGTGGATAGGATACAAAATAATATGCTTCATGAAATGTGGAGTGAGGATGTCTGTGGACACCATAACTGAGGATAGTGTACTGAGTTGTTATGGTCATGTGGAGAGAACGGATAACCACAGAGTGGTGAAGAAGGTATATCTGAGCGACTCTCCTGGTGATGACTCTAGGAGCTGCCTGGAGTCACTGTCTGACTCACTCCTTCTTCATTTCTGCAACATTCATGGCTTTTCCACTCTGTTGAGCACCACCTCTCCTCCTCTAAACCTCTCCTTGACTTCCTCACTGAGACTCAGCTGTCTGAGGCAACTGACAGCAAACCCTTTTCTGTATCCTCCTACTTTCTCTATACTCATTTCAAAGCCAAAGATGGCTGTTGTGTATATGATCGCAACGATCTGTCTTGCTCTCATGTTCCTGAACTTGATTCTTCTGAATTCTCTACTCTCTGGCTTTGGATCTCCTGTCATTCTCTGACTAAATATAGCTGCACTGTTTACTCATCTCCTAATTCTACTAACTATCAAAAATTCTCTGACTATCTTACTTCTATGATGGAACACATCCTGTCCATTTTTCCTTTCTCTGAAATCTCCATTCTAGGAGATTTCAATGTTCACCACCACCTTTGGCTGTCCTCTCCCTTCACTGATCCATCTGGTGAATAAGCTGGGAATGCTGGAGATAGGGAGAGCTGGAGCTCCTGTTTCACTAGCTACCTAACCATCCTCCTTTGCTGACCTTTTCAGTGTGACAGTAACATGGAGAGTAGACCAGCATACTCTCCCAAACATTTCCTCTAACTATCCTATGCACTACACCACATGCGCTTTACATATTACACAACATATCCCACTACGTTACAGGGGTTGACGCCAGCAAGGGCATGCGGCCAGAAAACTTTGCTCCCGCTACCTAGTGGCGGACTTTGGGAGGAGGCTTGACTGGGGTTCTGCCGGCATAGATCATGGGTCCTGGGTGAGATGGGGCTCGAACCTGTGCTAGAGGGTACAGGGCATTGCGGTTTCCAGGCTGCCACTTCCACTCAATAGAGAGGGGCCCGAACCTGGGAGTAGTGCCCCAGGAGGCTGCCGTATCAGTGGGTGTATAATGGCGGGGCAGTTGCAGTGCCAAGCCGCGCTTGGGGGGTGTCCCTGCAGCTGTCCTGGCAGGGTGCCCCGAGGCCACTACCACAGCCACTGGTAAGCTGGTGGGCTAGGGGTTCCAGATCCATTGCCTGGACCTGGGACTGTGCAATGGGCCGGGCCTTTGGAATGTTTACCCCCCTTTAGCTTACCGACTATGAACTACAAATACAAGCACCAAAGCAAGCCTGAGGAAAGCAAATCACCCAGGGGGTTTAGGGTGGGTTCGTGGAATGTGGGAAGTTTGAGAGGAAGAGCAGGGGAAGTCGTTGAGGCATTCAGTAGGAGGTGGGTGGATGTGGCATGTTTGCAGGAAGTCCGGTACAGGGGTGGATCAGCCAGAAATATTGTTGGGAAGGATTGCTACTATAAGCTGTTTTGGCAGGGGGGAACTGATGGATATGGGGGTGTGGGTGTGTTGGTTGCAGAGAAATGGGTGGAATATGTCATGAATGTTATGAGAGTAAGTGATAGGATATTAGTAGTGAAAATTTTGATCAGGCAGAAAATTATTTCAGTTATATCGGCATATGCTCCACAGGTAGGATTGGATGACGCAGAGAAGGATAGATTTTGGGATGATTTAATGCGTGTAGTAAGTGGTATGGGTGATGATGAGGTAGTGGTTCTGGGGGGGGATTTAAATGGTCATGTGGGTGAAGCAGCTCAAGGTTATGAAGGAGTCCATGGAGGATGTGCATATGGTGTGAGGAATGCGGAAGGAGAAAGAATACTTAAATTTGGGGAGGCTATGGACATGATTGTGTGCAACACACATTTTAGGAAAAGAATCAGCCGGTTGATTACGTACGAGTCCGGGGGAAATAGTAGTCAGATAGATTAATTTCTGGTCAGGAGGGTTGATAGGAGATTAGTGAGGGATGTTAAAGTTATAGGAAGTGAGGAGTGTGTGCAGCAGCACAGACTGTTGATTTGTGACATGGTGCTTAAGGAACGAGTGATGAGAAGGAGGAAAATATGGAAGCTGGGAAACCAATCTGTAAGGGATGCCTTTTATAGTGAGATGAGGAGAGTGGTAGCTGAACAGGGAGCCGTAGATAGAGGCGTTAATGTACAGTATAGAGCCCTTAAGAACAACCTCTTGAGAGTTACCGATGCAATATGTGGTTGGACAAGAGGCCCACCAAGACATAAGGTAACTTGGTGGTGGGATGAGGGTGTAGAAGCTGCAGTTAAGGAGAAAAGAAGGCTTTTCCGGGAATGGAAGAATGGTGGTAACAGGGAGGAGTACTTGGCTGCCAAGCACAGGGCTAGAAAAGAGGTATACAGGGCGAAGTCTGAGTCACAGAGACTTTTACTTGATAATCTAAATCATGGAGAAGGGAAAAATATGATTTTTAGGGTGGCAAATCAGGTGAAGAGGGATAATCGGGACATTGTAGGTGAACAGTGTGTGAAGAATGATGATGGAAGGGTAGTGGTGAACGGTGCGGATATTAAAGATGCATGGAGAGAGCATTATAGCCGGTTGTTGAATGAGGAGTTTTATTGGGATAGAGAAGGTTTGGAGCCAGCTGATCCAGTGTTTGGCACTTGGCCTTTGATTGACGCTGCTACTGTGAGTGAGGCAATAGGCAGGATGCAGGTGGGGAAGGCAGCAGGTGTGTCTGGGTTGACTGCCGAAATGTTGAAGGCCTCAGGAGATACTGGGGTGAGGTTAGTCACTGACCTGATAAATATGATTATATATGAGTGAGTGGTCCCAGATGATTGGCTGAAGAGTGTAATTCTAAATGTGTACAAAGGAAAGGGTGATGCCCTGGAAAGGGGAAATTACAGAGGTATAAAGCTCTTAGATCAGATAATGAAAGTACTGGAGAGAGTTCTAGAAGGTATGATTAGAGAAAGAGTGAATATCGATGAGATGCGGTTTGGGTTTATGCCAGGCAGGGGGACCACTGATGCCATATTCATTGTTCGACAGCTTCAGGAAAAATATATTGGAAAGAAAAGGGAATTGTATTTTGTTTTTTTTTATTTGGAAAAGGCCTTTGACAGAGTCCCTAGAGAGGTGGTGAAGTGGGCAGTGAGAAAGCTAGGGTTGGAAGAGTGGCTGGTTAGGGTGGTTATGGCCATGTACATGGGTGCTCGCACCCAGGTAAGAGTGAATGGAGCTTTGAGTGATGAGTTTTCCGTGAACGTTGGTGTGCATCAGGGGTTAGTTTTGAGTCCCTTGTTGTTCATCATGGTGCTTGAAGCCCTCTCACGTGACTTCAGAGATGGACTCCCCTGGAAATGTTGTATGCTAATGATTTGGTGTTGATTGCAGAGAATGAAGGGGAGGCAGAGGAAAGATTTAAGAAGTGGAGAGATGGTATGGGGTACAAGGGCTTAAGGGTAAATGCAGATAAAACAAAAGTGATGATATTTAGGGTTGGTGGCGGTACTATCAGAGGAGAGGGAGAGTGGCCATGTGCAGTTTGCCACATGGGTGTGGGAAGTAATTCCATCTTGTGTAGTGTTTGTGATAAATGGGTGCGCAAGAGATGTAGTGGTATTAGAGGTAGACTGCGAGATGATGCTGATTTCATGTGTGCGGCGTGTCGGGGAGAGCAAGCAGAGATTGTTAGGCGTGAGAGGGTTGAACTTGCTGGTGAGTCTCTTGAGTGTGTGGAGGAGTTTCGTTATTTGGGAGACATGTTATGTGCCGGAGGTGGGGCTGGAGTTAGCTCGGTTGCTAGGGTGAGAAGTGGTTGGAAGAAGTTCAGGGAGCTGTTGCCTCTCCTGACATTGAGAGGACTTTCCTTATGTGCTAAGGGGTCTTTGTATGCAGCATGTGTTAGGAGTGTGATACTGTATGGTAGTGAGACCTGGGCAATAAAGGAAGAGGATATTCACAGGTTTAAACGTACAGAAATGGCAATGATTAGGTGGATGTGCAGTGCGTCCCTGCGTGCTAGGCCATGGGGGGCTGGGTTTACGATGGAAGAGTTGAGAGGTAGGATGGGACTGGAGTGTATTGGTGTTGTGATGAGGAGAGGTAGGCTGAGGTGGTTTGGACATGTGGAGAGGATGGGGGATGATAATTGGATACAGAGGGTGAGAGGTGTTAATACTGGGGGAGGGGTTGAGAGGGGTAGACCGAGAAAGACATGGGACGAGGTCACTAAGTGTGACTTAAGGGTTAAGGGACTGAACAGGGAGGCTGCCAGGGATCGAGCAGCATGGAGAGCCGCCATTAGGTGACCAAGGCCGACGCTTGCAAACATGTTGGAGCCTTCAAAAATGAAACTAAACGAACCCCTAAATCGCAGGGTTGTGTGAGGCGGTCCTGGCACTTCCAGCCGGTGGGAATTCGCACTCTGATTTATATTTATAAAATATAGGCCCAAACTAGCCTGAGTGATATAAATAGCACTCAGGACTCTCCTACATTTTTTCGTATTCAGTAATCTTCCCATTATCCGACATAATAGAGCCAAAGGCATGACCGGAAAGTGGTCTTGTCCGGATAGTGGCCCTGAAGCTCTCACACCGGTCATTTATGACCCTAACCTAATCAAAATCAGAAAACCACCTACCTACCTCCCTACCGGACATGCATAGCACTTATTTAAGTCCCCTTTCACATAAATAATGCACACAAAGCATGAATTAATTGAATTTTAACCAAAAAATGATGATTTTGAGGTGAGTAAGGCATAGGTGCTCACAACTTGCCACCATAGTGTAAGTAAGTATCGGACACGGAAATCACTATGAAAATTACTCTTTCCCACTTCCTATGCACTAAAATCATTAACACAAAGCATGAATTAATTTAATTTTAACCCCAAAAGGATGAATCTGAGTTAAGTAAGGCATGGGTGTTCACTGAGTTGACGGCTTGGTGTAAGTAAATATTGGACGTGGCAGCCACTATGAAAATCATCTTTTCTCACATCATATGCAGTAAAATATGAGATACAAAGCATAAAGTACAGTAAATGATATAAATTGTTACCAGAAAAATGGTCAATAAGAGTTAGGTATGGCAAAAGTGTTCACCAGAATACAACATACTGAAAGTAAGTACTGGATAGGAAATTCACTGGCATTCACCTTTTTCACAGCTTGTGCACTAAAATAATGAACACAAAGCTTGAATTCATTTAATTTTAACCCAAAAAGGATGAATTTGAGGTAAGTTACGCACAGCTGTTCACTGAGTTAGCAGCTTAGTTTAGGTACCGGACATGAAAATCAATGGCATTCACCTT
>JAGKTI010013753.1:3038-14112 GCA_018397915.1 Birgus latro
TTTTTTTATCGAGGTCGCCTACATTCTGGATCCCCGTTAGAGGACTCCGCCATACTAACGGTATACGCTAAGTATGAACTCGAATTCTTAGCCTACGGTACTACACGATGGGCAGATTAAAAACTCCTATGGCTCACTCAGCTAAAGAAACTCGTCTTAACATCTGGTGGTATACATGCCTAACGCAGTCCCGACCACTGGGTTACGATAGACAGTGATAACAAACAGTATAGCTAACCACTACAGCTCCTACTGCTCAGTATAACAGACTAAAATAATCTGAAGTTGACTAGAATAAAACAAGGTACTAATCCCGATCGTGAAAAAAAAAAAAAAGCTACCCATTATTTTCATGCCTCTATTTTTTTTTTTTAGGACAATTATTTCTGTGTCACTATAACTGTTCTATATACTGTATTATTTTACGACAGATACTATGCCGCACTCTGGCATAGGAGACCGTCTGATTTTGCACCTAGGCCTATTACTTATTTTTCCGCTCTGATAAGCTTTTCTTTATATATATGAATTTCAGTCAGGAACAAAATATAAAACCGTACCGGGCAATACGCAAAATTATTTGCTAATGAAGACGTGATACTACACCACCTACCTGAAAATCCGTCCTATTACAAACAGGCAAAAAGCTTCTATGCTATATACAATGCACTGATTATAATGAACGGTATACAGTATGTAGACAGAACGACAGACGGTGTGACAGCTACATGCGGTAGGTGAACAGATACCTTTAGATATGGTACTACTCCCAGGTTTGATGCAACAAATTCCCAGATTTACCCTCCTTTACATTTCGCCTATGCCGGCATACATATGACTGCCGCAAGAGTACCGGCAAGTTTTATATAGGGTAGCCTGAAAAAAGGTACATAAACTTATTCTTATGAAATGTTTTTCTTGATAAAATATCACACCATGGAAATAAGCAAAAGCAACAACAAAACCTGATAATTCCTCGACATATTACTGCAGCGCGACTAAATTATGTGCATAAAATAAGCACTAAATACAATCAAAATTATCCGCTGTGTCTTTGGTAGTACCGTTGGTAGAATCGGTATGTTACTACGGCAAAGGTCCAAATAGTTTTTCATGAAAATACTTCCGTTTTACCTTTGATTTGTTATATTCTTGTAGGACAAGTTAAAGGGAAAAAAATATATATATAAGATCTTAACAAAATGATAACACATAATCAAGAAGCGGCTACCTACTGTATGATCACCCAACATATACCGTAAACATTTTACTTCAGCAAGTGTAACATTAATACACACACACACACACACACACACACACACACACACACACACACACACGCACACACACACACACACACACACAGCTAAACTACAGAGTAACATTATTACAAGATATTGATTAATTGCTGATGATTATCTGACACAAATATTTCGCATTACTAATTCCAGGAAGAGCAAAATAAATACCCAAACAGAAACATTCAATTATTAAACATCTTAACAAAATTATTAAAAAAAAAAAAAATCCTCTCACCATGCACCTTTAAAGCTGATACAAGGTACATTCTCTAGAGACCACGATATTGCACAACACTGCTGGCAAGAGTGATACCCAGCTGTCAGTATATTCGTTCAGTCAAAGCACAACATGCACACAATCTAAGCACCTACACAAAACAAAATACAAACATTTCAAACACACTAGGAGGATGGACACAGTCTGATATAATTAAGCACAAATCAAACAAGACCAAACACACACACACACACACACACACACACACACACACACACACACACAGCTTTGATCATTTTACCACGCAATACAAGCACATCGTTTCAACATTCAAATCACGTGACTCAAACACTGCAACTGACTTCTTCAACTGCAAATCTATATATAAAACACTGCCGCGACGTTAACACTGGAACAGGTGACATTACCTGATGTCATTAATTATAGAGCACCCCAAGGTAGTGACATCATTAAGCAACATGCACTCACACATTAAAACGCCTAAAGCCACTGACATAAACCACAGAACACCTCTTTCAAGTGGCATCAATAAATATGTAGCTACGAAGGCCAGTGGCATCATTAACATCAAACACATCAAGCATTTGACATCACCGAACAAACACCTTAAGCCACTGACATCAATAAACAAAAAGCACTCCACGCAGGATATCGTAATTAAACATCGAGAAAGTAGGCCACATCATTCAACATACCAGCTGATGTCTTTAGACATCAAACACTCCAAGCCAGCAACATCAGTTTGTAAGTCAACGATTTCACTAAAGATCAAATTCTGTAATCCAGCAACGTCACTATCAAATCCTTAAACCAGCAACCTCACTAAATATCAAATTCTGTGCGCCAGCAACGTCACTAAACATCAAATTCTGTAAGCAAACGACGTCACTAAACATCAAATTCTGTAAGCCAGCGACGTCACCAAACATCGAATTCTGTAAGCCACCAGCGTCACTAACCACCAAATTCTGTAAGCCAGCGACGTCAGTATACATCAAATTCTGGAAGCCAACGGCGTCACTAAAATCAAATTCAGTGAGCTACCGACATCACTAAACAACCGTTTTTGCACCAAGACGTCACTAAACATATTTTTGATCCAACGACGTCATTAAACATCAAACTCTGTAGGCAGCGACGTCACTAAACATCAAATTCTGTAGGCCAAAAGACGTCACTAAACACCGAATTCTGTAGGCCAACGACGTAACTAAATATCAACTTCTGTAGGCCAACGACGTCAATAAACATCAATTTCTGTAGGCCAACGACGTCACTAGACATCAAACTCTGTAGGCCAACGTCACTAAACATCAGATTCTGTGGGCCAACGACGTCACTAAACATCACATTCTGTGAGCCTGTAAGACTGCGACGTCACTAAACCTTTGGCCCGTATCCTCGTCGCCTGTCAGAAAGCTCTTACACCTCTTCTTAGGCTATTTATTCTGCATAACACAGCCCATATTCCTCTTGTAGGTTATTCAAAGCTTTTACATACCACAGACTGCACAAGTAGCATTACCGGTATTTGATGTTCCAGATGTTTAACTTCATAAACTCACAAGGAAACTATATTAAGAAGCCTACTTAATTCGACAAGCATACGGGCCTTGGACACACTTAGTAAGCATCAACAATGGCGCCAATCAAATCAACTGCAAGCACTTCAGCAAAAACTCGCTCTGTGACTTATTAAACTTCTTAAAAGTCATGACGTCAGCCGGCAAGCAAACACGTTTTGTCATCAAGAACTCCCCCCCCCCAAAAAAAAGTAAATAAATAAATAAATAAACTCACCAAGTAAATGAATTACATATAATTCATACACTTAAACTGGTTAATTTATCTAGATCAACAACTAGTGAACCTGTAAACAACCTGAAATATTGGATCTCTTATACTGATGGGGGTGTATAAAAGCCCGCGTTGCCCAAAGGCAAAGCGAGGATCCTCTCTTTGACTCAGTGGTAACGTGCGCGCGATACAATCGCGAGGGCCTGAGTTCGAATCTCGGCCAGAGCAGTGATTAATTTATTCAGTACAGTGATTAATTTATTCAGTTTCATGTCAGTTATTACACTGGTCGGCAGCGGTGTGGGATGTGAGGTAAGGGTCATATGTCGTGTTGACAGCCTTACATCCCGGTGGTGGCCTCCAGTGCTACGTTACCATGTGGGAGAGCGAAACTGATCAAATTAATCACTATAAAGAGTGATGTAATGGGGTGTATAAAAGCCCGCGTTGCCCAGATGCAAAGCGAGGATCCTCCCTTTGGCTCAGTGGTAACGTGCCCGCGATTCAAGCGCGAGGGCCTAAGTTCGAATCTCGGCCAGATCAGTGATTAATTTATTCAGTTTCATTTCAGTTATTACCATACACCTTAACCCTTCAATCCCATGGCGAAATTTTTTCCCTGCTCCGTACAGACGATTATTTTCATATCGAGGAAATCTCTTACAGTAAGGGGGTTAAACTAATCCCCCATTAACCTCCATTATAGGCTAGAAAATAATCATCCAGGAAACAAAGGACGTCACTAAAGCTGAAGAAGTTAAGCATATTATTGTTGTGACCCAAGGCTAATCTGGCCATGAAACCATTGGACTGCTTGCTGAGGCTGCCATTCTGTCGTCCATCCTCCTTTCGAAGGACATGGAGAGATATAAGGGAAGTTTTTATAACTGGGCAGTGGGGCCACTCCGGTATATCGGTGCTACGACGTGAAGGTATCCCTCTGCTTTACCTTATAGACTACTCTTAAAAGTCTGTAATCAAACTTTGCAATTATATTCTTAAAACTCGGCTTAAACAAACAAATCTCAAAATCGGCTACTTAATACTAACTAGAAAGGATTATTCCCTCGAGTTAGATCTCGATAATTCATATAGCTCTGCTAGGGTTACGGGAAAACGCTACCCCTCACAGCAAAGACAGCCACCCGGGCGCAGCGCGAACTCTCGACCTAGCGATCAAAGAGTCACACGCTTTACCACTGAGCTACCCCGTTCCTCGAACTATATACAAGACACCCTTCAAAATCTAACTGACAAGCTTAAAATCGGCATGCACCATTTAAAAAATCAGCTACAGCATGCTTTGTTGTATAACAAATATCATTACTAATCAGCTGCTACAAACACTTTAAATCGGATGATCCTGACACTATTTACATCGGCTACAACAAACACACTCCACCACTCTTTAAATCGGCTATTATAAACACCCTTTAAAGCAGCTACTAACTAAAACCCGCTTTAAATCGGCCACTCCAAACACCCTTTAAAATGCTGCTCCACTCTTAAATCGGCTTCAGCAAACACATCAACTGCTCCAAACACCAGCTACGTAAAACACTCATTAATCTGTAGTTGCTACTGGGTATCCGAAAAGATACGGTGCAGAGAAATTTGTAATGACATAAAAGTTATACATACGGTACTGTATACCCTTCAGAATGTGTTCGACAAAATGCAGCGTCGTGTGCAGACATGTCTTCAGGCCTCTGGGGGACATTTCCAGGATTTGCTGCTGGAGAAACTGAAATATCGTCCGTAAAACTTCACTTTTCCACTGCACAGTAACTTTTCGGACACCCTATACTGTATTTACATCCTTAATAATTTGTCAGTTACAAGCAACTCCCTTAGGCTATCCCATTGAATCAGTTAACGTATTAGAATGTTTTATGTTTACAGTTCTCATGATTTAGTGACCTTAATTCTTTTCGAGTGTGAAAGCTATAACATAGACCTCTCTTACTTCAAAAACTCTCTCCTAAACTAAAAATTGCCTGGAGACAGCAATATTGTAACAAAAACTGTTATCTGATTAAAAACGTTAAAAAAAAATTCTATTCCCTTTAAAACATCGTTAAAAATCAGTCAACTGCTACTCACAATTAAAAACGGGTACTTACGGACTACAGAGGATGAAAATGGGTCATCAACTACAAACACACTTAAAAGTCGGTCAGTTACTACACACACAAGAACTACATGCATTTAAAACCTTAAAAAAAAAAAAAAAAAAAAAACAGCACCAGAAATCTCCCTTATACAGCCTGAAAAAAGAACTCGAACCTGCTGGGTGACTGAAAGGCGCTGGCCGATCACATCCCCATCAGACCCTTTTTTTTTTTTTTTTTTTTTTTTGGTTTCTCCCTCGACTATTTCACTCATCTCAGTTTTATTTTTAAACTTTTTTTTTTTACGCCTTCACTAGCAGTCTTGAGCTGCAAAAATAAATATAAATGACGCCCTTCGGTTGGTTACTGGCGCCTTCCCTCCGCACATACCCATCGCTCTTCACTACAAGTTTTCTACTTTATTCCTGCTGGTAGAAGACTTTACCCAAGCTTACGGTGGACCTCTCCAGGAATAAAAAATCAATCAGCTAATACACATCATTCACACCCATAAAAATCGCAAAATGAAATATCCCTTTTTAACTTTTCTTCACCATTATTTATACAGTACATTTTTTAAAAAATCTTTTCAACTTCTTTATACTCCGATGAAGTATCTATTTTAAATCAAATTACTACCAGTAGATTTTACTCTAATTAGGAAGCACCATTCATTAGCACTGTAACCATCAAAAATCGCTATGTCCAATGCCTCCTGTTCGAAAAGTCTCTCCTGAACCGACAAAAATCGCCTAAAGGAAAAAAAAGGGGGGGGGGGGCTAAACTCGGACATCCGTGATAATCGGCTGTCAACTTCGATACAGCCCTCAATTTACACCAATAATAATAATAATAACAGCAACAACAACAACAAAAACATAATTAAGACCACAAGGATAACCCTATGAGACGTAAGAAAACACTCACCACTGACGCGTGTACGGCGTGTGGATGCGGAGATGGAAGTGCGTTTGTGTTATGATGCCACCTACCTCACCACACTCACCACAATTTTCCTGAGAGCTTCACCATACTAACTTTTTGTGGTGACAGTTTGAAGGGAGGTTCACTTGTAAGGGGTCAACCCACACTACACATGTAATGTTTTTAAAGCCTTCCGTCACATTTTTATCTCACAGTCCTCCTTACTGTCAGTTCTCGTATCGGTTTCAATTTACAGTGGTCGCTAAGAATGTTCTTTGTCTCTTGATAACAGCCTAGTGAGGAGTAGTAGTCACTGCAACAGGAGGAAGAACAGACACACACCCACCTCCGCCTGTTGTGTCACAGTTCTACCACATCTGAGGATATTATGTGCGTCCGAGGCAGCTCACAATAGATCGTACGGATGCCAATGTAAACAAATGAAGCTAATGAACTAGAGGAGGATAAGTACACTGTATATGCACTGAAGCAATCATTATCATCTTTCATCACCGTAAATAGTAACACACAATATTCAAACAAAATTGCATAAGTGTGAAAACTCCTGCCCAACACAAGGAATTGGTCGTACGGCAGGCAGCTCAAACACAGACCTGGCGGCACCACGTCTACACAAGAAAAATGTGAGCATCTCCTGATACACTCAATGGAGGAGGTCGCAAATCACATCCTCCCCCTCTTTTTTTTTTACTCTTACGTAACTCCAAGCATATAATCCCTAGATATTGGATACGTCCAACCTGCTGGTCAAAAGTTGATTGGATCTACAGATTCTTAGGTAGAAATTTATGCGCCAAGAAAGAGTAGCCAAGTAGCATACCCGCCACCTATCTTTTTTTTTTCTTTTTTTTTAGCATCTGAAGGTTGTGTGCAAACGGAGAGAAATAAAATATGGCAAGGAATACAAACTGACTTGCCGGACTCGACTCGTGCTCTTGTGTCAACATTACTTCGGGAAAAATGTAACAAGAGCACTTTAGAACCTCGTTTGACTCCTTGTGTTTGTTTATGCACATTCGGGCTCACATGTTTATTCTTTGATTAATTCCTTCCGGGTAGCGAATAAAGAAGGGTTCGAGGAGTTTAACTGGTTGAAATCATCACTTTACTCATAGACGAACGACAGAAAACAGAAGAAGGGAGTTAATAAAAGAGAATGTGAACTAAAATTAAGTAAAATTGGTCAAACTGCATGGACAAGGTTACAAGGAAGTTGCAGAGTGACAAGAAAATTATAGTAAAAAGTAGTCAGCAAAAGACTAGACACTGGATGAAAACAATAAGATGTAAAGTAAGAGATTAGATTTTATCATGAATCAAACGTAGGTGATACCGGCCATTAAAGACGAGAGCAGTGTATAGAAAATATTACAAACGCCTGTTATTAAGTATTTTGATGAGGAATAACAAGAAGCAACAGATAAGAAGAAAAGATAATTGCATAAGTCGCCGCTATAATGGAGCACTTATCCTAAAGAGAGTCAAGTTGCCGCACACAGTAATAAGGAAGAACGGTGACAGGGAAGGACACGCAGAGAACAAGAGGGAAGGACGGAGAGGTGTTGGGAAGACAATGAGAGGTGAAGGAAGGGCGGAGATGTGTATGGAAAGTAAAGAGAGGCGTAGGGAAAGGCGGACTGATGTAGGGTGGACAAGGAAAGGTGATGGAAGGACAAAGAAATCCTGTGAATGGGCAACGAAGGATGAAGGAAGGACGAGATGGTGCAGGGCGGACAAGAAAAGTGAAAGAAGGGTGGAAAGGTGTAGGAAGGACGAGGATATGTGAAAGAAGGAAAAGAAGACGAAGGGAGGGGCAAGCAGAGAAGAAGGAAGAACGAAGAGGTGTAGGAATGACAGAGGCGAAGGAAGGACGGAGAGGTGTAAAGAGAACAAGGAAAGATTTAGGGATGGACGAAGGGGTGTAGGGATGATAAGGAAATGTGCAGGGAGGATAAGTGAAGGAAAAACGGAAAGGTGTAGGGAGGAAAAGGAGAAGTGAACGACTGTGGGGAGGGAGGGAAAGAGGAAAAGGAGAGGTGTAGGAAAGGGCGGAAAGACGTTGGGAGAATAAGGAAAGATGACTGAAGGTGGGGAAGTAGGGAGGAAAAAGAAAGACGAAAGAAGGAGAAAGATAGGGAAGAATAGGAGTGGTGCAGGGAAAGATGGAGAGGTGTAGGAAAGGACGGGGAGGTGTAGGGTAGGACAGGGAGGTGTAGGGAATATAAGGAGAGGCAAATGAAGGTGGGAAACTAGGGAGAGAAAAAGAAAGGTGCAGGGAAGGACAAGGAGAGAAGGAACGTGGGGAGGTAGGGAGGAAAAGTTAAGATCTTTGGAGAACAAAGAGAGGGCGGAAAGGAATGCTACTGATGGATAAAAACAGAGGAGAAAGGCAACAAGCTAAGATGAAGGACGATAAACGTATGGTGGGAAGAACAAAGCAGCATTTAAGAAGAATGAGAGACAGGAGAGCGACAAAAGTAAAGTAAGAATAATACGAGAGGACATGGAACAATGGAAAGATAAAAAGAAAATTACAGTAGACTGAAAGGAAGCTTAAGAAGGAAAGAAAAATGAAGAATGACAAGTGAGCAATACATTTTACAACCGGCATTTAACATTTAGGAGGGTAAGGACTACACTTAGGTAATTTGTTCTTGTTCCCGCTACACCATTTTAATCAGCTGAACAGCCTCTGACGATTTTTTTCTCCTTAGTTTATTCTTGCTACCTCCAGGCAATTTTCGTAACTCTGGAGAAACCATTTGTAACGACGGGCTTAGAAACAGTCTCCATAATCACTCTTACGAACCTGATTTCTCCCCTTACGCTAAATAAACTCGTCTAAAGGTAGCAAGAATAAAGCAGATATAATGTCCTTTGGCTGAAATGGCTGAGAGGAAAATACATGAATGGAGACAGATATAAGCAGTACGGCAGAAGGAATGGCAGGAAGGAGGGCAATGGCGGCACCTTCCCTACGTGACCGAGGGACGGGAAGTGACAATAATGTGACG
Source organism: Birgus latro (assembly GCA_018397915.1). Classification (NCBI taxonomy): domain Eukaryota; kingdom Metazoa; phylum Arthropoda; class Malacostraca; order Decapoda; family Coenobitidae; genus Birgus; species Birgus latro. The sequence continues at coordinate 12,445 of JAGKTI010013753.1, forward strand.
GTTGGTGGGCTGGGCAGGACAGGGCGGGGCAGGACTAGGCAGGGCAGGGTGGGGCAGGACAGGGTAAAGTATAGCAGGACGGAGCGGGGCACGGCACGACAGGGTAGGATAGGACAGGATAGGGCAAGTCAGGACAGGGCAAGACAGGGCCGGACAGAACAAGGCATGACAGGACAAAGCAAGACAGGAAAGAAAAGGACAGGACAGGGCAAGGCAGGACAGGAAAGGGCAGAGCAGGGCAGGCCAGGAGAGAACAGGACAGGGAAGGGTAGGGCAGAGAACAGGAAAGGACAGGGTAGGGCAGAGAACAGGAAAGGACAGGGCAGGGGTATGGTTGAACAGTACAGGAAAGGGCAGGACAGGGAAGGGTAAGACAAAACAGGGCGAGGCAGGGTATGGTAGAGCAGGGCAGGGTAAGGCCTGAAAGGGTAGGACAGAACAGGGCAGGGGAGGGTATGGCAGAGCAGGGTAGGGTAAGGCCGGAAAGGGCAGGACAGAACAGGGCAGAGGAGGGTCGAACAAAACATGGCAGAACAGGGCAGGGCAGAACGGGGAAGGGTAGGGCAGAACAGGGCAAAGCAGGGCAGGGCAGAGAAGAATAGGGCAGAACAGAACAGGGTAGGTCAGAAAAAGGCAGAGCAGGATAGAATAGGGTATGGCAAGGTAGGACGGGGCAAGGCAGGATAAGGCAGGGGAGGGCAAAGCAGAACAGGGCAGAACAAGGTCGGGCAAGGCAGAACAGGAAGGGGCAGGGCGGGCAGGGTAGAGCAGAGTAGGGCTGGGGGCGAAACCGGACAAGGCAAGGCAGGACAGAACAAGGCGGGGCAAAGTATGGCAGGACAGAACAAGGCACGGTAGGGCAGGGCAGAACAGGACAAAGCAGGCTAGGACAGGTTAGGGGAGAACAAAGCAGGCCAATGCAGGGCAGAACAAGGCACAGCAGGGCAAGGCAGGGTAGGGCAGAACAGGCAAGGCAGGGCAGAGCAGAACAGGCAAGGCAGGGCAGGGCAGGGTAGAACATAGCAGGGCAGGATATCCCTCAAACCATGTAGATTACAACCCGCATCGTCACCCTTGGTGTAAATATAGTAGGAATTTGTTGTGCAGGTGGATCAGGTCTAAAATCCTCTCTCTCTCTCTCTCTCATAACTGCTAGCCCAAAAGTCTAGTAAGGCTGTACTTCCAGATGTTCTTCTATTTTATTCTGAGATTAATTTTCCGTCCTGTCATATCGTTAAGATGAGCTTTGCCGTGGATTTAAGAACATAATTATTTTCGATGTGAAATGTTGATATCGTCTGTACCGGTAGAAACAGTATTCGTAAAATAAACAATCTCCATTGACATTCATTCCTTTTGCTACTAGAACTCCTTCCTGAACTTAATAATATTGTCTGCTTGTAGCCTGAATGAGACAAAACTGAAAGTCATCGTATTGGAAGTCTAAAAGGAGATTGTTTCTGGCCCATTCACCCAAGCCGTCATTGTAGCGAAGAGATTTGCCGTGCAGTTAAAGGCTTCCTTTCAGTTGAGCCAAATTATCTGGTGTTAGCTAGAGACCCTAATCTACATTATATTACACTACACTACACTACGCCACGCTACACAACACTACTCTCTCTCTCTCTCTCTCTCTCTCTCTCTCTCTCTCTCTCTCTCTCTCTCTCT
>JAGKTI010013754.1:10358-22591 GCA_018397915.1 Birgus latro
GGCGTATGTGTGTGTGAGCATAAATTTGCATCATTAAATGAATCCGTTGGGTACCGGATACACAATCATACCTCATGCACCAACTTTGTTCTGATAACTTTGTTCTGATAACAAAGGGCAACTCTATAACCTACAACATATCATTTCCGTACATCCTTCACCCGATGATATTTTAGTAGTTTTTCAGCATCTTCCTTTTTACAATGTTTTTACCCACCATTTGCCAACCTGCGCAGGCAAACAATACTGACTGCCATGTAATCCTCGCCTCCCTCATCTTTTCCTTCTACCTCCACCAGGGAGCAACACAGTCAAATGAAAACCTCGCTGTCTGCAGCCAAACATTGCATTAAACCTATCATTTGGCGCTTCAACTTTCAATTGATTGGATGGATAAGTTGAGGGGATTATCACCAATTTTACTATATATTCTATCTATCTATAGGCAGAAGGCATAATCCCGTGTAGGGGTGGCCATTTTTTCTTTGAGTTAGTTGTTTTACGGAGAGGGGCACTAATCCTCCCCCAACCCTCTTGTTGACACGTTGGAAACACGTATGGGTTGGTTATATGGCTACCACTCAGCGTTGTAAATGGTTTCCTGGTTTACAGGAAACCATTAAGCTTGTCACTTAGTGTAAAGCCAATTGAAATGGAAAGAAGAGTAAAAAACTGACAGAAAAGGTGGGAGAAATAGGAAGAGAGGAAGGCAAAAACATAAAAAGAATGATAAATGTGAAGGAAGAGGAAAGTACATCGAGTAAGTGGATGTTGATGGCCACCACCTACCACTTGGCGGTGGCTCAAACGGTAGAGAGATGGCCTGCAGTCCCGACGGACCAAGGCTTCAATCCCCGCTGGGGCAGGGAACAGTTTAAGGATTTGAATTTCATTAAATCAGGCTTTACTGATCTACCAGAGGACCCGCCGACATGCCGTAAACATACCCCCGCAGCCCTAGCATATACTCAATATGGACGGTGGGTGTTAGCGCCGAAATGGTGACATGTAGAGGTGTATGGTGTGTAGGAGGACTGCTGGGCCTTGATAGCAGGCTGTGAAGCCTATGCCCAGAGTCGGAAAAAAAAAAAACTACCGGGAACAATGAAAATATGAAAAATTACAACACCTTCGTTAATCCAGCCCACAAAACCTATTATAGTATCACATCTTACCTATACAATTCATTTAATACATAAAGGAAAAAACGTGTGCAATAAGGAGTTTATATGTTGAAATAGGACTTGTTTGGAAGAAGGAGCTTAGACAGAGAAAATGAATGAGAGGGAGAGTATGAAAGAAGGAGCTCAGACGGAGAAGTATGAGTGGGAGGAAGAGATTAAATGGAGTCGCCTTGGTATGTGTGGGAGGAAGAGTGTGAAAGTGTGATCTAGATATACAAGTGCGAGTGGAAGGAAGTATGTGAAAGAGGATAGACATGAAAGTATGAGGTGGGGGAGGGGAGTGAGTGCAGATGTATGAAGAAAGGTGTGAAATATAAAGGCTGTGACAGAATGAGGCCAGTTATTGTGAGCTGAAGGAAGGGTGTGTTAGGAGAAGCTGCGTGAAGAAAGAAAGTTAGTTGTGGGTATAGGAGAGGAAGACAGGGTTTGAAAGAAAGAGGGTAAATGTCGAAGTATGAGTGAGGGTAGGATGTGAAAGAAGAAACATAGATATAGCAGTGGGAGACAGAGTGTTAAATGAGCTTAGATTTAAAAACATTTATGTAGGACAAAGTATGAAATCAGAAACAAATATGTGAAAGAAGCTGGATAAGACCGAGTGGGAGGAGGAGGATGGAAGTAAGAGAGAAGATGGAGATGGCGAAAGATAAAATGCTTGGGGAAAAAGGGACTTAGATGTAGTAGGAGGAAGCGTGTAAGACAAGTTTGATTTAAAGGCAAGAGAAGGGGAAACCGTGTGGCAGAATGAGCAAATGTGTGAAGAGAAGGAGCATAGATATATAAGCATGGTTAAGTTGAAGCGTGAAAGAATGGGCTAAATTCTGAACTAAGAGAGGCAGGAAGGTCGTGAAACAGAGTTTAGATGTAAACTGTGTGAAAGGAAAATGTTAAATGAAAGAGGAGGAGGAGGAAGGGTGTGAGAGAAGAAGCTTGATAGTAGAAGTATTAGTGGGTGGAAAGATGTGTAATAAAGAGTTAGATTTCGAAACATGAGTGAGATGAGTGTGTGGAAATGAGAGCTTAGATGCAAAAGAATGACGGGTGATGAAGAAGAAACTCGGATGGAGAGGTATAAGTGAGTGACAGAACAAAATAGGAACTCAGGCTGGTTGCTGGATATTTGGCAATCGACCAGTGTCATGGAGGCCGGCCAAGATTATTAACTCTTTCAATACTATGCATTTTTTTCTTTTATTTTGCTCTTGCTTCCTGCAGGCGATTTTAACACCTTAGGAGACGACTTAGGTAGTGAAGGAGGTAATGACATCAACATTAACTCCTTCCATCCCAAAAGCCTCCCCTAAACTAAATGAAGCCGTGTGGTGTTACTAAAAATAACATACAGTATATAAGACGTCACCGAAGCGAAGGTGTTGGAGATCCTGACGTATGGATGCATTCTGTTTACTATATGAGACTTCGTAGCAACTCGTCTTTAGCGTAACTTTTTTTTTTTACCTGGCAAAAACTCCTAACTCCGTTTAACTTATTTGATGGTCAAATGTAGAGGAAAGTCGATCTAATTAGTGGGTAGGGAGACAAATGTTTACCTCGTATCTAACGCTCATCAAATTTCACACAATCACAACTCACCCTCGAAACTGCGAGAATTGCCTCGTTCTGTCAGGTGCAGATGAAATTGGCTATAATAATTTTTACATTTACATTTTGCGTTATTTTTAATGGAAAATGTATAGCCCTAAAAAAGTAAAGAGCATATAAAAATACGTCAGGGTGTAATTCGAAGCACACGACTACGGAAAGGATGGTAAGTTTCATAAACCAGCCTGCATACAACCCAAGATGGAACAATAGTCTCACTGGCACAGGAGACTTAATGGCACCTCTTCATTTATTATTATTTTTTTTATATTACACCCCATTATTCTGTTCTTTGCAAGATTTTTTTTATTTGTCTTTAAAGGCGACATTACCTTAGCTGAACAACAGACTGATATCAAGCTGTAATGTGCAAAATAAGTCGCTGAGGAAGAGGTGCCACGAAATCTCCCAAGCCAACAAGAACACGATCCGGAGCCTGGGATACCGGCTAATTGATTCAAGAAGTAAAATAAGGTTTTGTATGAACGCTTATCTACTGCACTGGGATCATTATGGAAAAAAGTCAGTATCTGCCAAGTCTCAGTCTTCACTTAGAATGCAGCCACCAACAGTCGAAGTTATATTCAGGTGCCCAATTGTACTTCAGGTTGAACAGACACTAGGATGAAACAAGCTCATCCAAGAGTCTGATCGGCTTTGGCCTGCGCACACTCGGCCTAGTTTGTACTGATATATTTCTCTTCTACTGACCTGATGGCCTCCTGATAGTGGTGTTTGGCGAGATCTGTGTTGCCCAGGTCCTTCTGCAGGTTGGCGAAGTTGTAATGCATCTTGGCATTGTGTGGCAGCGTCCTCAACCCAGCCCTGACCATCACACAAGCGATACACATCATTAGCGAACATCTTTTCGGAGGCTTAAATTAGTCACACATGCACACACAAACACATACATAGACGCACACACGGACACATACACACACGGACCCATACACAGACACACACACCCGCATACACACACACATTCTTTACATATATATATATATAGAATAGTAGATAGATAGATATACACATACTAGTATAACAGCTTAACAAAGTTGCATAAATAAATACACGTAATATATTTAACAATCATATATTATTTGGTAATTTAGTAAACTCTGGAAACTTTATAAATGGACCTTGTATTATTTATTATGACAGTAGGGTTTATATGGTTTACATACTTCCCCTTACCTTGCCATCACAACTGGTTGCTATTCCAGTTGATAAGTCATAAAGCAATTCAACAGTGATAATAATAAAATCAGAGATAGTAGAAAATAATTAGTTGTACTATTTTCCTTTCACCCACAATATTTTTAATTAACAACTTGCTCAGTATATATAACTACTTAATTGTCCACAGTATATAATACTCTCGTCCACAGTATCTATCTTCATCTACTTGTCCACAGTCTCACTTATTAGCCACTCGTTAGTAGTATCAGTCATTTATCTCTTCATTAGGATGACGTCTTACTAAATTGTACTCGTCTTCTCTGAATACCATTTTATTTGACTTCAGGGAAACCTCTCACAATGAATGGGTTAGAATCAGTCTGCACTAAGTCTTCCACTATGAAAGGTGACCCTAAAACTTTATTAAATCATCATAAGGTAGTTGCTCTCGCCAGGGGCTTATCTGGATATGAGCTTAGTGGACTGCAAACTGAAGCTGTCCCTCTACTGCAGCCTACTATCCTTCTTATTGTGGGATCGTATAGTAGCAAGAATAAAACGAAAAAGTCGTTCTCACGGGTAAGTATGCGTCTGCAGTATTTATCATAACCATCCAGAACACCCATAATTAGCTACAGTTTTCATCTCCATACTATTCCTCGTCATATGTTGTTTGTTGTTACTTAATCCCGGTCTGTCAGACCGAGCAGACCCGTCGACCACGAGTAAACAATTGCTTCTGTGGGGCCGTCTTGCGGGTACAGTTCAGTAAATATGCAACATGCAGGGACCCATCATCCCCTTGTAGCAGACAGCGCCTCGCCAGGGCCAGGCCTTTCCCAACGGCGAGGTGCAGGGAAATATGAAAAGGTTTGCCCCCGAGTGGACGCCACAGCTGCTTAGCTCCACAGAGGGTGCACACCACCACTTATAGGCTTCTCAGCATCTATTGCTGATATGGAGATAGAACGGAGATATTCCACTGCGTTGTGTTTCCTCGTTAGTAATAGTACTAAACTTCATGTCCATATTATCTGCCATAAATTTATTCGTCCATTGCCGAAGCACTTCATTCACACAGACACCATAACACTTGGTTCCCATCCTCGTTATACTGTGAGAGCAGAATGCTGCAGTTTTTGTGCTGATTCTGGCAATTAAATTACACCCATACTTGTTTAGCTTTGTTTAAAATATAGTAATAGTGTTATTGTGCACGCTTAATTACGTTTGTAATTAACAGTTTTGCCTGAGAAACACACACAAATATTATTGTGCGCAGTGCTGTATGTGGTATGGGGGACTTAGTAACACCAATTTAGCGATTTATTTTATCTATTTATTTAATTATTACATCTTAACATTCTCCTGTATGGCAATTATATCCTATTAATGTTGACATAGTTCGCATGACATACAAATGGATACTGAGATGCAATATGCAAAATCAGTCGCTAAGGAGAAGATGCTAGGAAGCTTGAATATGGCCCTTTAACCTAGGCGAACGCCATTCTGCCAAAACATCCCTCAGCTAAGTAGCCTATAGCAATCTGGGTTTAGCTTGAAACATACATCAAAATGCGTCCATTGCAGCAAAAGGACTGATCGAGGAATGGTTAAATATTTTGATCACTAAATTTACTCCCTGGCGGATAAACTTGTCTTGTTTCAGTCCACGTAGGCTATAATACCAAAAGCGTTCACATAGCAGCCAAAGAATTAAGTACTACGTTATTACCCCTTCAGACTGAGGTAGTTTTTCTTACTGCCGCTCGCCATTGATGTGATTTGGGAAAAATAAATCGCTAAGAAAGAAGTACTAGCAACCCTCCATACCCAGCTAAGGCACGGCGCTAAGACCCAAGCGTAAAAATACAGTACTCACAGGAATAGCGTCTCCCTGGTCTGCCAATCCCTGTTCCTCTGAAGGGTGCGGCAGGAGAACACCACCAGCAGGAGCAGTAGTCCCGGGGCTCTCAGTCTGCCCGCCCGAGATAGCCCCACCGCCACCAACACTGAGTACCCCAGGCTGTGAGGGCAGGGGGAAGGGGTTAGTGGCTGTAGGAGGGGGTTTGTGGTTATGGTAGGGGGTTAGTGGTAGGGGTTAGTGGTTATGTTAAGAGGATTGTTGTTGCAGTGGGGGTTAGTGGTTGTGGTAGGGAGTTAGTGGCTATGGTAGGGAGTTAGTGGTTATGGTAAGGGGATTGTAGTTGTAATGGGGGTTAGTGGTTGTGGTAGTGGGTTAGTGGTCATGGTAGGGGGTTTGCAGTGATGGTTGGGGGTTAATGGCTATGGTAGGGGATTCGTGGTAGTGGTAGGGGGTTAGTGGTAGTGGTGAGAGTTAGTAGTTATGGTAGGGGGTTACTGATAGTGGTAATGGTTTAGTGGTAGCGGTTGGGGTTAGTGGTAGTAGTGGAAGTTAGTGTAGTGGTAGGGGTTAGTGGTAGTGGTGGAAGTTAGTGGTTATGGTAGGGGGTTAGTGACAGTGGTAGGGAGTTTGTGTTAGTGCCAGGAGGTTAGTGGCAGTGGTAGGAGTTTATGATAGCGACAAGGAGATAACGATAGTGACTGGGGGTTAGTGGTAGTGGTGGGGGGAGAGTGGTAGTAGTAGGGGGTTTAGTAGTTGTGGTAGGGATTTAATGGTAGCAGTAGAGGGTTAGTGGTAGTGGTAGGAAGTTAGGGGTAATGGTAGAGGTTAGTGGTATTGGTGGGGGATTAGTGGTAGTGGTGGGGGTTTAGTGGTAGTGGTTGAAGATGAGTGGTAGTGGCAGAGGTTGAGTGGTAGTGATATGGAGTTAGTGATAGTGACTGGAGGTGGTGGAAGAGATGTGAAATTAGCACTGGTATGAGGTTTGTGGTAGTGGTGGGGGTACGGAATGTGGTGCGGTGTTACTGGTAGGGGTTAGAGGTAGGGGATTAGATGTAGGGGGTTGAAGATAGGGAGTTGACAATATGAATGGTAGGTTGGAAATAGTGGTAGTCTGTTAATGGTAATGGGGTGGTGACAGTGGTATAAAATTAAAGGTTATGTATAGCGGTAATTGTAAGGGTGTCAGGTTGGCGTTGCTGGTACAAAGTTTGGGTTAGGAAATATTTTTCATCACACACCCTTCCATTACCATGTCTGACTGTAAAGTGGCCAATAAAGTGAGTGACCCCCAAAAAACAGTTCTGAGATGCATTTCAGCGATAGGTATTTTTATATGAATGTTTTAAATCTCTTACTCCCATGGACGCCTTTTTAGATTCGATGGCATCCTTAGAAGTCACATGGTCAGTTAAGATATTCACACGCTAGGTACTTCCCTCTGGCGAAGCCTCATATGGTGCTTCACTTTTGTTCCCTAAAGATTTCACACACACACACATGATGCTTTACTAAAGCAAAGCTCCATGTGATACGTCACTGTAACTCCTTAAGAATTTTCACATGCAAAATGAATCAGTCTAGCGAACCACATACGGTGCTTCACTTTAGCAAAGCTCCATTTGGTTCTGCTTCTATCTAGAACTTGTGTACTAGACATGAACGTTTTATATCGAGGACAGACTTTTCGAGGTGGATTTAGATATAGTCTGTAATAACCCTGTAAGAACAAAATGTGTCCCCTAAGCTCAGTTAAATCCTCGGACAGGTGACAACAGTCAGTCAACGCGGATGATATCATAATTGTAGGAGTTAAACGCGTCAGGAAGATGACGCCTTTTGTTGTGATTTATTCCTAATATTACATGACAATTTTATTTACCTTAGGATGACCATCAGTAGTGAAGGGAATAAAAAAAAAGGACTGTATGTATTCGTAAGCCTTCCAGTTTGAAAAATCAGTTGTAAGATGAATGTGATCGTTTAGAGGCAGCAAGTATGAAATGATAATATCTTCGTATGCAACAGGTTTGGATAATTTTCTTCAACCCTCTTCATTTAAGCCAGAATATTCATAGCTACGTCACCTTGCATGAATACGTAATCGTTAACCCTAAATATAGCATGTTGTCCCTATCCAGACGTAGGTATACTGTATACGGTTTATAGCTTATTCATCATCATCATCATCATCATTATCATCATCTTCATCTCCGCCTTCATCTCCATCTCCATCTTTTTCAGTTTTCTATGTGCCCAGCCGGAAGGGTACGCTAAAGAAACAGAAGACACGAAAAACATCCAAGTGCTCAGTGATGCTCTGATAAAATGTAAGTTAGCCTACAGCTCAAAGAAGCAAATTTACTAGCACATCCCATCCTAAAGTAAAGTTACGAGGACATTCCCTCCCCCCCAAAAATATATATATATATAAATCATATCCACCCAAGGAGCAAATTTAACCCCAGCACCACAATGACGTTTTTAATTTGTCTGTCATTTCTAGATGTATTTAACTTTGCACTGCTGTCAGGTAACGATGGAGTAAGAAGAGACTTTATCATTCCATTTCGAAAAAAACTAAGCTGAAGAAAATCGTGCGGGCAGAGCAAGAATGAAAGAATGAAATAACTTACATGTCGTCGTGGTGAATTGGTTAACCTTTTCGCTACGGTGACGTCTTTTCTAATTTATTCCAGGTCAACTTAGATGATTTTGCTTAGTATTTTTAGTGGACTTTCAAACAATAGGGGTTTTACAGTATATAGTCTTCAGTAACCCCTTCAACTGCTAGAATGGTAAAATAAAATCGTTTGAAGAGAGTAAGAATGAAACAACGAAGTCGGCGTGCCAGCGATGTGACTAAAAACACGTCCCACGCAAATGCAGACACACGACGAAAATAAACCTGACCGTGTAAGAGCAAAGGTACACGATCGACAGAAGAGGACCCAAGTGGTTGTGTTGGTTGTGGGTGTCGTTGTTGTTGTTGTGGTGGTGGTGGTAGTGGTGGTGGAGACTGTTATGGTGGGGGTTGTGTTAGTGAATGTGATGGTGTTGTTTGGTGTTGTTGTGGTGGTGGTTGTGTTCATTGTGGTTTTTGGTTTATCTTGGTTAAAGTGATGGTTGTTGTTGCTGTTGTTGTGTAGGTTTTGGTGGTGGTTGTGGTTATCTTAGCTATGGTGTTGGTGGTTGCAGTACTTGTGGAGGTGGGTGTGGTTGAATATCTAGGGAAAATTGTGGACGATACCTGGGCGGCATCATTGTCTCGCTCTTGGGTGCTCGTGCGCGGCTCAAATGGTACTTTCAGCATCCCTGAGAAAGTTTGTCGCCAGGAATATTGCCCCCAACTCCTGCTACGGCCATTACAAGTACGCCCTCTGCACCTGCACCCTGTCTCACCAAGTCTAGGGTTGGAAGAATTTTTTGTTGTTGATGGATATTCAAATTTTTAACTGTCTTGGATTTTGCGCAGCAAGATGGGGCGATGGTCCGTATGTCTTTTTCAGTTACGATATGTGTGATGTAGTTATTGATGTCTAAACAGTCTTTAATAAATAATACCGAAGCAAACCTCCGCATTAACTCTTAATGAAGTATGTGGAGGTATTGAGATGGATGATTTGTGTTGTTGCTGTGTAATTCATTTTTTTTTTTTTTTGTGTCCGACTCTGAGCATAGGCTGCACACCCTGCTCTCAAGGCCCAGGAGTCCTCCTACATACCATACACCTCTCTACATGTCACCACTTCGGCTCTAACACCCACCGTCCATACTGAATAAATGCTAGGGCTGCATCATACAGGACTGGCGTATTGGTATTAGCAGGGGAATTTTTTACGACATGTCGGCGGGTCTTCTGGTTGATCAGTAAAGTCTGATTTCATGAAATTCAAATAAGATATTGGTTTTTACTGATGTGTGTTATATTTAACCCCCTCACAAAGAGAGGTCTCACAACCATTACAGTGCAGTCCCCTGTACCTGCACCTTCTCACCAAGTCTACCTGGGCTGCATTATTCGTGATGGATGTTGAATCTTTTGGAATATTTGGGTGGGGATGAGGTGTGTGGGTCGTGAGTTATTAAGGCATTCTTTCTATGTGTTACGAGTAACCTCTTAATTACAAAGGGTCTCACAGCCGTTACTCGTACCCATCCTCCAACTGCACCTTGTCTTACCCAGTCTGTCTGAGGAACATTTTTCTGATGGGTATTGAAACTTTTGGAATATTTGGATGGAGATGAAGTGTGTTGTTCTTGGGTTATTAAAGCTTTATTTTTGTGTGATGGAATTAAATTCTTGACCGCGAAAGGTTTTACAGCCATTACAAGTACATCCCCCATACCTTTACCTACATCTCATCAAGTTTGCCCAGGTTGTCATGTTTGGTGTTGGCTATTGAAACTTTTGGAGAATGGGGAAAAGATATTTTATTTTTTCACATTTTAAGGCCCACGTATGACTGTGTGATGTAACTGGAGCCCTCGTATTGAGCAAGTAAGTTATTGGCGCCACTAGTCCCGAGAAAATTTTTTTTGTCGATACGTATTAAAACTCAGAGATGCCTCTGAGTTTTAAGAATTGGTTAGGTATGTTCCTGTGGTGCAGTTCAGGATTTTTTTTCCTTGTAATATTTTTGCGTGATGTAAGGACTCTTTCAAAACGATAGGTCTCACACTTATTACTAGTCATCCTTCCTCACCAAATCCACGTTGAAATAACTTTTTGTGACGGATATTAGGGCGCTGAGTGTATGAATAGAACTGAGGTATATTTTCCGATGTAAGTGAGACATGTCTTTCTGAGTGATGTAATTACTAGCGTCTAAACAAATCCCGTTAGTAGAAGTTTTGCCTGATGGATGTCGAAACTCCGGAATGTTTGGATTGTTGTAGCGTATATTGTTCATAGGTAAAGAGGTGGTCTGCTGTCCCAACGGACGCGGTTGGGACAGGGAACAGATTAATAATTTGAATTCCGTCAAAACAAACTTTGCTTATCCACCGGAAGACCCTTCGGCCTAAGACAGGTAAAATCACCCCCGCTAATACCAATATGTATGAGACAGACCGAACATGTATTCAATATGGACGGTGGGTGTTAGAGCCGAAGTGATGTCATTTGGAGGTGTATAGTGCGTAGGAGGACTACTGGGCTTCAGGGAACAGGTTCTGTAGCCTATGTCCAGAGTCGGCACATTAAAAAAACGCAGTTAACCCCTCTTATGGCGACGGTGTCTTGTCTATTACATTATACACCTCCTTAATCTGCTCCTTATCTCACCAAGTCTACCTGGGTTGAATTATTTGCTGATGGATGTTGACACTTCTCGAAAACATTTGGATGGGAATAGCTATGTTCCAGGTTGTTCTTGTACAGCGTATTTTTTTTTTTATATTATTATTATTATGATCATAACAATCATTATTATTATTATTATTATTATTTTGCGTATAGGTGTTGAAGCTTTTGGAGAGCTTGCATGAGGCTTTTTTTTCACCTGCTTAGTTTAGGTCTGAGTTGTAATTATGTATAACGTAATTAGTATTTTGTTGGAGTAAATTATGTTTTTCCTGCGTAGTAAAGGTCCTAGTTTTAATTATGCGCCAAGTAATTAAGTATGATGTAACGACCTTTCGGCTGCTGGATATAGACACATTTGGAGTGTTCGGGTGGAGACGAGGCCTATTGTATTGGAGCAGTTAAGGTCATTAGTAGTAACTGTGTGATGTAGTTAAGCATGATGTAACTATCTAAGGTATAATTATATGTGATGTAATGATGTATGTAATTACGTGATTTAATGTGACGATATTGAGGGACTTACCCCTGATGTAACTGTGTGATGTATGTATGGTATGCGTAATATAACAATTTTTTTATCTTTCATAAATGATGTAATTATATGATGTAATTACGGTACCTATCGTGTAATTAGGTGGGATATAATTAACTGCTTCGTGATGGATGTTGGAGCTTTTGATTTTCGGGACAGGATGAGGTATGCTGTGAGACCTTGGTTATAATTATGGTAATGTAATTACGTGTGATGTCATATATATTTTTGTTGATGCGTGTTGAAGCTATTGGACTGTTGACTGTTGATGGGGTGAAATAAATTGTTCCTGAGTAATTCAGGCATAGGAGAACGAGAGAGAGATTGAGTAAGTGACGGGGTGATAAGCGAGGCGAGGAGTGTGAGTGAATGGATGAAGTATGAAGTAGCGAGTGAGTCGCAGGTTGCTAAGGAGAGAAGGTATTAGCGTTCTTACTACTGTAGACATGCCCAGACGGAGGAGAGGTGGCGGGGGTGTCCTGGAAATGGCCATTCATCCGCGACATTACGATACTTCGGACATCCCACTTTTCAATTGCCCTTCCATACAGGAAAAAACAA
>JAGKTI010013755.1:0-22590 GCA_018397915.1 Birgus latro
GGTGGTGGTAGTAGTAGTAGTGCTGGTGGTAGTAGTAGTAATAGTAGTATTAGTAGTAATATTATTTGTAGTAGTTGTAGTAATATCCAGACTTCTAGTGGCACAGCGGTGCTAGAATCCAGTGACAATGCAAGCCATCTCCGTGTGTGTGTGTATGTGTGTGTGTGTGGTGTAAGGCGCTGGTGGGGCATGGTGGCACGGTGGTGAGCACGGTGGAAGTGTTATTATTGTGGAGGGCTAGTATAAGCCTTAGTTCTGCCACCGCACCTCAGCCACACGTACGGACACGGGCAAAAAAAAGCACCAAAAGTAGCCCCTATTCCCTACTCTTTCTCTTTGATTACACCCACTTCATAGACAATCTGGGGCCATCAGCTTGAAGTCGAAGGATTGGTGAGTATTATGACAATTAGTTTTTTATTTTTGGTTAAGTATTAGCTGAGGTATTAAGGTTTAATAAAAGGTTATTTTCTCAGAAATGCCCGGCTAGGAGTAGGGTCAACGGAAATATATGCTGGACGCCATGGGTTTGTAAAGAACGGTGAAGACATACACACCTGTCTTTAGGGAGGCAGTGCGAGAGACAAGTGGAGAGTTGCCAGAAGCAACAACCGTCACGGCCAGCATCAACACCATTTCAGCTAAACTTTTTTTTTGGGGGGTGGGGGGTGGTGGGTGGGGGAGGGGCAAATTTAAGAAAATACTGCATCTCTTTACAAATAAAAAATATAGAGGTGTATAATCTACAGTAGGCTCATCCAAACAGTGCTTAATAGCATTTGTGAAAAATGCCATTATTAGTGAAAATGTTATTGCTGTGACATTGACACACATATATCATCATCATCATCATCTGGACCTCCTTTTCCACCTTAGGGCAGGATGAGGAGTAGCAATGTCTAGACAGCTCAAATTTGCCCAGTCCAATGGGCCACGTTTCCATTCACCCACGATTCAACCCCTTGGAATCCTGGCTGTATCCGATACGCCAAAAATACTCGCCACTTTCTGTAGCTTCACATAAACGTATCCGATAGAGTCAGTCCGGACGCTGTCACATTAAAAAGGGGTGCCAAATACCTGATCATGCGCTTCTCACAATATTCATCCAGCCAGCTTGATCTCATATAGCCTCTGTGGTACAGTGGCAGAGTGTGTGTCTCTCATGCTGGCGGGCGCGGGTTCGCCTCCCGACTGACCCTGTGACTGAACCAAGCGCAATCGGCCCACCTTAAGCCGATTAGGTCCAGGCATGCTAGTGTTCGACACTGGTTCAACCACAGAACTCCTTGGTAGTGGCTTTGGATGTGTATGTAGTCTGCGAACCAAGTGTAATCAGCCTCACTGTCTTCCAAACCTCCCTTCCTCACATACTCATCCACCACATCTCTTCATCTCCTCCTTGGCCTACCTCACCTTCTCCCACCACTGTATTGTTATCCATTCTCTCCACATGACCATACCTTCTCAGTACACTCTCTTCAGTTCTGGTGTCCACTGACTTCCTCACTCCACATCTTTCACAAATCACATTATTTTGTATCCTATCCACTCTCTGTACTCCACACACATTCCTCAGCACTTTCGTCTCCACTGCTCTCTCTCTTGACTTCATTTTCATGCCACACCATAGTCTCACATCCATATGTTAAAGTTGGCACTAACACTCCTTCATGCAAGCCTTGTGCAGCTGCAACACTCAAGCCTCTGTTTCTTATCAAGGCCTTGATTGCACCAGCTACTGTCCTTCCTTGTGTCACTCTACTTTCCACTTCTTTTGCACATTTTCCTCTTTTTTCTATCACTGTACCAAGGTATTTGAACTCTTTCACCAATTCCAGTCTCTCTCCATTCACTGTAATATCTCATTGGGAGTCACCTTCTCTTTCAGTAACCATCACTTTACTTTTTTCTACATTTACTCTCAAGGCATGATTCTTACAGACATCAGCAAAACTCTACACTAGTCTACCAAGGTCTTGTCCTGTATTTGCAAGTAGTACTGCATCATCAGCATTCAACAAATTTGAGATATTCCATCCATCACCATTCATTACCAACGCCATCCCCCTCTCCATTACTCATGTTTTTACTTCGCTCATCACCCCATCCATATATATATATTGAACAACCATGGGGACATCTCACAACCTTGACGCATGCCCACACCAATCATGAACCATTCACTTAGATGCCCATTAACCCTTACACATGGTTCACTACCATCTTAAAAACTCTTGATGGCATCAAGCAGCTTACCATCTACACTGTACATACACAAAACCTTCCACAATCCTTCTCTGTCTACTCTTTTTATTCCAGATCCATAAATGCCATAAACACCCTATAACTCCACCATCTGTATCACTGCAAATATTTGATCCACACATCCTTTGCCACTCCTAAAGCCACCCTGTTCGTCACTCACTAGGACTTCTGATATCTCTCTTATTTTCTCTGTAATAAATTCTCCCATATACCTTCCCTGCCACACTCAATAAACTTATGTCACGATAATTCTTGCACCCGCTTTGCTCACCATTATTTTTGTACATGGGTACAATCACAGCCTTTTTCCACTCTGCTGGCACAGTTTTATGCATCTATGCCTTCTTACATATCTCCAGCAAGCACTTCATTCCACTCTCTTCATCAGACTTAATCATCTCTGCATACACCTCATCAACCCCAGCTGCTTCCCCATTTTTCAGCCACTTCACAGTGCTCTTTACCTGTGTGAGGGTCACGTTTCCCATCGTTACATTCCTTCTCTGCACACCCCCAAAATCAGGTTTACAGTGGCTCTGCTCTCTCTATTCCCATTCATCAGGCTTTCAAATATTCTTTCCATCTGGTCCTTACTTCATCCCCATGGGATAATAATCTACCACCTGCATCCTTCACACCTTCACATTTCTTTCCACTTTCACTTCTACATTTCTGCACCTCGTTCCAGAATAACTTCCTATTTTCTGAGTAGTTTGCATTCATTGCTTTTCCTAGATCATCATTTACCTCCTCCTTTTTGCTCTTAACTAGTCTCTTTACGTGCTTCTTGCTGTCAACATGTTCAGTACTTTTTTCAATGGAACCCTTGTCCTGTAACCACTGTAGCCACTTCTTCCACTTTTCCTCCACTTCTCTCTTAACGTCTTCATTCCACCATGCCGTACCTTTCACATAAACAGGTTTAATTGGCTTTGTTTCCCCATTACTTTGACTTTTCTTTCCTCATTTATCCTCTCCTAACACTTTTTTAAATTTTTTTCTAAAATAAAATTGTTAGTAAATCATCAGTGTGTTTTTTGTGTGGCGCAGAGTCTTAGCCGAAAGTCCTTTGTTTCTCTCTGTAGAATAACTGATTCCCTACCGGTAATAATAATTATGGAGTCAATAGTTACAACCTCAAAAAACAAAATCAAATCTTGGAGGGATGGAGCAGAGAGGTATATGCGAGAGGGGGGTGTAAGTCGTGGGGAGGGCAGCAAAATGGCAGGGGATGGGGCAACATGGGGGCAACTTGTTTGTAGCCACTCCTTACCACAAAATCTCCTTTATTTGAGTAGTGCTTGACGATATATGTAAAAATGTTCTTGTTGAAGTTGTTATAAGAGTCAAGTATACAGTGAAGATTTACCTTTGGGAGGAAACTGTTTCCATAGGCTTGGAGTGATATTTAACCCCATAAATTGGAGGACGTCCTTTTCATTTATTTTTTGCTACCACCAGATGGTTTTACTCAGTAGGTGACTCTACACTTGATTGACAAGCCAAATGGTTTCCTGTACATCAGAAAACCATTTACTATGCTGGGTGGTAACCATATAACCAGATTATGGTGCCTGGTTGTTTAGTGGGTAATTAAGGTGCTTCAGTTGGATTGAGCCTGTGTAGGTTTATATCCAAGGGTTTGTTAAGGTTTATTGCTTACGTAGTGCCACTCAAAGATGAGTGAGGCTGGTCACTTTCATATTAAATATCAGGACCAACTTTCCTAGCCCCAGATTCCTGTGCTCCTCATGGGGTGACATAGGACTGGATGATGGATGGATGAAGGATCTCTAGTAGTGGAAGGGTCATTGAGGCTATATCTGTCCTCTCCAGTTTGAAAAGTCTCATAATCTGAATAAGAGAGTTGAGAAGTAGAAAGAATAAAATGAGAAAGGTATCATTATACTGAAGGGGATATGACACCTTTTTCAAATTTGATTGCCTGACACAACAGTTATTAATAGCTGAGATTTATTCTTGCCCACTGTCTGATTGGGATCATTGATTGGGGGATCACTTGTAAAAACTACTTTAACGACTTAACCGCGGGCCGTCACTTTCGTGACGCTCAGTGGCGATGGCTCGAGCCGTGGGCCGTCAGTTGGGTGCCTCTGTTTTCTTTTTAACTAGCCTGGGCTTTCAAATTATAAATAAATAGGAAAAACTGTAGGAGAATCCTGAGTGCTACTTATATCATTCTGGCTAGTTTTGGCCAATATTTTAAAAAATAAGTCAGAGCATGAATTACCACCGGCTGGAAGTGCCAGGACCGCCTGACACAACCCCGCGGTTTACGGGTTAACTCTTACCTGCCGGGGAATGGTTATATGCAACATAAAATCTGTGGATCGATGACGCTGAGTGTTGGATAAAACTGCAATTGTTTTCATGCCATAGGTTGAAGTGGCTGCCACATGACCTCATCAAAGGTTTGGGACAGGCTTCTGCCACCCGAGGCAAGCATACCTCAGTTGTCTTTGTGATTTTGCCAGGTGTAGGACGATGCTTTCTTAAACATCTAGTCCGATTCCATTCCGGCCTCACACCTCACATGGACCCCTTGCCCCATCCACCCCTGCCAAGCTTCTTTCCAAGGATACTAGGAAAGGGCTCAGTGATAGTGCCATAGGGCATGCCTTGGATGCAACTGGATCAATTTTATCTAGTAATGGAGAAGTTATTACATCGAGAACAAAGCCAGAGTCGGGGCTGAGTGCACACACACACGAATACATCCTACCTCACATGCCAAAAGTTACTTATCTTCTTCATGTCCTTACTCATTGATGTGACCATCTACAGACCTGGGGATGCATTTATTTGCAAGAAGAATAGTTGGTGAGGAATATTGTAATTTGTTTCCCTAACTGTAATACTTTCCGAGATATTAAGCTTTGAAAACAAGCATTTTGGGGAAAATTGGCCATAGTGAGAGGGCAGCTGCGGTATAAATAGCCTGGTGTCTAGGGGTTAAATACATGTGTTAAAACTCTTCACTGATAATCTCCATCCATCCATCCATCATCCTATCCTACGTTGCCCCATGAGGAGCATAGGAGCCTGGGGCTAGGCAGGTTGGCCCTTACTAAGATGAGAGTGACCAGCCTCACTCATCCTTGAGTGGCATTACATGAGCAATAAACCCCAACCACCCCTTGGATATAAACTTCACTGGCTCAGTCCGACTGGAGCGCTGTAATTACCCACTAAATTTTATTTTTATTTAGCAATAGGGTTGTCTTGTTATTAACTTGGATTTCTGTTCATTTAAGAGATCTTTTGGGCATGCTGATTACAACAGTTGTTTGTCAAATGGTACTGCAGGTGCTGGAAGGGTTCAAGACAGTTGTTGATGACAGCACTGTTATCACTCCTGACATTCTGCCGGAGTCTCGCACCCTCTCCCTCAACACTCAGCCTGCTGTCCCTTACCATAACTACTATGAAAGGTAAGGCATGCAGAAACAGATTCTTACTACAGTGGTCTTTGGCTTGACAGTATGTGATTTTTTTTTTTTTTTTTTTACTTGGGGCTTTTTGGGAGTTGTAATTATAGAGTGAGATTAGAAAGACCAAGATTAAATTATTGGAATTTGAAAATAGATTAAAGGGAAATTGTATTGGGAGGAGAGAGTGCTGTGACTGAATACACATAAAACTGTTGACGAATGAAGTTTAACTGTGGCAGCCTTAGGATAGTCTTTGAGAAGGAGAGACTCCAGATGGATTTATGGTAACTACTTGAAAGGAGCCAGAGGTTCTTAATTGTGAAATCAGTAAAATGCAAGAAATCGTGGCCTGCCTTCATTGACTCAGTTGGTAGACCAATCAAGTTACCTGATTTAACAAGCAGACATTCATTGGTTTGAATTTGGTTTAAAGGGCCTGATTGTACTCACCTCCATGTTAGGTTGAATTTATACATTAGTTAGGGTGATGGTGAGTTCATGTTTTGTAAAAGTAGATGGGCAAGCACATGAGACCCACATATATGCATACTGTAGTACAGGTACTTTGTCTTTGATTATTCCTGAAATTTACATTATACAGTAGTCCATCCAATATCTGACGTAATACAGCCAAAGGCATGTCCGGAAATTGGGTGTGTGTGGTTATTGGGCCTGAGGCTTCTGGACAGGTACTTATGGACCCAAATCCAGCCCAACTCAGAAAATCACTTACATACCTCCCTACCGGACATGCATAGCACCTATTTAAGACCCTGTTCACATAAGTAAGGGACACAAAGCATGAAATAAATGGAACCAGTGAATGAGGATTTAAAGGTGAGTATGGAAAATATTTAGCAGTTGGCAGCCTACTTAAACTCGCTAACAGACATGAAAATCACCTTTTTGAGACCCTGTGCACACAAGTAAGGGACACAAAGCATGAAATAAATGAAATGGAACCAGAGAATGAGGATTTAGAGGTGAGTATGGAAAATATTAAGCAGTTGACAGCCTACTGAAACTTGCTAAAAGACATGAAAATCACCTTTTTAAGACCCTGTGCACACAAATAAGGGACGCAAAGCATGAAATAAATGAAATGGAACCAGCGAATGAGGACTTAGAGGTGAGTATGGAAAATATTTAGCAGTTGACAGTGTACTTACAACATGTCCGTGGTGGTTGTCATGAAGATTACCCCACCTCCAAGGCTCTGACAGTGGTGAAAATGCTCTTGAAGCATGTACAGTAATCCAGTGTTGTGTTGCACTTAATCCTTAGCACTGTGTATTATAATTGTTTAAACAAAAACAAGCACGAGTGGCAGCCATCCCGATGATCGTTTACTCACGATGGTAGTTGAGCGGGAACTGGGGAGGGGAAGGGGAGCCTGGGGAGCGGGAAGCGATTGTAAACACAGCTGTTCAGCACCACGCGCCAAGCTTAAACTTACGGGGGGAGGGGGGGATTGGATTTATTTATATATTTTTATTTATTTTTATTTATTTTTTTAAGGACCCGAGCCCAAAGTGTCCGGACATTGGGGTGTCCGGTTATTGGGCATTCAGATATTAGAGTGATTACTGTATATCATACAAATACAAATAGATAAGATCATGAGAGAAGCCAACACAAATCTTGATGGGTAGGGATAGAATATTTTTTAAGATGTTGGGTATAGTTGATGCTGTGTTGTTTACTGATAGTGAACGAGAGCTTTGTAGACTGTTTTAAAAGAATTTTGAATACAGTCGAGTCTAGGTAAGTTGGACATGCATAACTCGGATCCCCATATAGGTCAGAGAGTGGGGTCATTAAGTGGGCACCTGAAAAATTCAAAGTTGCGCTGCCCTCATTCAAAAATCCTGCCCCACCACTTCTGCAGTGGAGTTTACCCGTTGTCAAACTCTCACTGTTTACACTGTGAGGAGTCACGCAGTCATGTGTGTGATACTGTTACCTGCTACTGTATTCTTGTGTTGCAGTATTTTCTTGTAATTTTGTCAGGATTAACCTAACCAACTATGTCATCTCGTGGTGCTTCAAAATCTCAGAGTCATAAGGGAGGTAATGGAAAGAGGAAATTAGTGTCATTGAGCATTGCACAGAAAGTTGAATTGATTAAAAGACTTTATGCTGATGTTTCCAAGACCAAAGTTTGTGAGGAATATGGTGTGAAAAAGCAAACTGTGTCAGATATTATACAGCAAAAGGAAAAGTACCAAGCATTTGATGTGAAGTATAGTTTAAGGGGATATGTATCAGAAACTAGCAGTACCGTACAGGTAGGAAGCGTATGCGTTTGTCTGATATGCGGGATGTAGACGAAGGCGTGATTAAGTGGTATTGGGGACAGCGTGCAGCTGGGGTGAATGTGCATGGATTGGAAATCGCTGCTGCCAGTAGCCACACAGGAATATTCATCATATCATCACTCATCTCACAGTGTTTAACATCATGTAAAACATTTTCCTTTGCTCAATTGTCATATACAGTAAGACCTCACTATAACGGACTAATTGGGGCCCATGCCATTCCGAAAAATGTGAAATTCCGATAAAAGTGACATCCACACTTCCTCCTGCTAAACTGGACTTTTTCCTATATATTAGGCACTAGTCCGGATCGTATGAATGGTTTTTAAACTGTTTTGACAACAACTGCGGTACTGTACTGTGTTATAACTTCACAACATTAATCAAATGGTATAATATATACAATAATACTGTACTGTACACTGATAAACATGTTTTTTCTTTATCTTATTGTGATGAACATAGCTGAATGGTCAGGCAGTTCAGACTGCTTCTGGCTTTATTGGACTGTTTCCGATATATTGGAATTTATTGGAGTTTTGGACAAATGTGGAAGCCTGCTTGGAAAAGTTTGAAAGGAATGAGAGAGTATTTCTGATTGGAGATATGAATGGAAAAGTAGGGAATGAGAAGGTGGATGGAGTGGTTGGTGAGTGGGGTGTGCCTGCAGAGATGGATGGGAATGGCAGTGCTTTAGTGGACATTTGTGCTCGGAGGGGGTTGGTGATAGCCAATACCCTCTTCAGGCACAAAATGATCCATAGGTATACATGGCGAGTGGTGAGAAGAGAGGACGGGGGAATGAATGAACGGAAGGCAGTGATTGACTATGTGTGTGTGGATGAAAGGATGAGAAGCTGTATAATGGATGCAAGAGTATATAGAGGTTGGGGGAGTGGACTTTCTGACCACCACTTGGTGGTGGCCAGAATCAGAATCCAAACAAGATGGAGGAAGAGAAGAAGGGAAAGACAGGTGGAAGTATTTGTTACAAGGAGGGTAGAAAAGTTACAAGAGGATGGAATAAAGGCCGAATATAGAAGGGAAGTGGAGGAACGATTGGGTAAATATAGATTGGAGCAGATGGGGGACGTGGAGGGTGTGTGCAAGGTATTGACAGAAGAAATCTGTGCAGCATGTGAGGTGGTGTGTGGGGTGAAGAGGAGACGAAAGGGGGTCCAGGGAACAGCATGGTGGACCGAAGAGGTGAGAGAGGCTGTGGCACAAAAGAAGAAAGCATATAATGAGTGGATGAGAAACAGGGGCAACGAAGAAGCTGAGAGACGGACGAGAGAGTTATATGTAGTGAGGAGGAGAGAGGTGAAAAGATTAGTAAGAGAGAGTAAGAAGAGAGTGGATGAGGAGTTTGGAAGGAATTTGAGTGCAAAGTGGAGGGAATGTAAGAAAATGTTCTGGAAGGAGGTAAAGAGAGCTAGACAGGGTGCCAACAAAGGCAGTGGGGGTGTGAAAGATAAAAATGGTAGATTACTAGTGGAGAAGGGAGAAAAAGTAAACAGATGGAGAGAACACTTACAATGAACTGTTGAACATAGAGAATGAAAGTAATGCAAGTATAAGTGGCTGGGGAATGGCAGGGAGAAGGAGGGTTGTGAGAAGAGAGGAAGAAATCACCAGGATGGAGGTGGTGGAAGCAATGAAGAAAGTTAAAATGGGGAAAGCCCCAGGAATTGATGGAGTGTGTGGTGAAATGCTGAAGCATGGGGGAGAGATAGTAATAGAATGGATGTGGAAGGTGTGCAGATTGGCTTGGGAGGAGGGTAGAGTCCCGGAGGATTGGAAGTCAGGTATAATTATTCCTCTGTACAAAGGAAAAGGGGAAAAAGCAGTGTGTGGTAATCATAGGGGCATTTGCCTTCTCAGTGTAATAGGAAAAATATATGGTAAGATACTTATTGACAGAGTTGGGGAAATTACTGAGGAATTAGTTGGTGAAGAACAAGGAGGTTTTAGGAAGGGAAGAGGTTGTGTAGACCAGATATTCATTCTTAGATCCGTAGTGGAAAAGTTTCTAGAGAAGGACGAAGTTGTATGCAGCCTTCATGGATCTGGAGAAAGCATATGACAGGGTGGATAGACAAGGTTTGTGGAAGGTATTAAGAATATATGGAGTGGATGGGAAGTTGTTGAAGGCAGTGAAGAGTATGTATGAGGGTGCTAAGGCTGCAGTGCGTGTGGATGGCAAACTGAGTGAATCTTTCCATTTGAAGGTTGGATTGAAACAAGGATGTGTCATGTTTCCATGGTTGTTCAATCTGTATATGGATGGGGTTATAAAAGAGATACAAGGTCGGTCAGTGGATGTTGGAGTGGCCCTAGTGAGAGAGGGCAGTGTTTGGAAACTACCTGCACTGTTGTTTGCAGATGATACTGTGTTGTTGAGTGAAGACGAAGGGGAGCTTCAAGGCTTGGTAGATGAGTTTGGGAGAGTGTGTAAGAAACGGAATCTAAAGGTGAATGTGGGGAAGAGTAAAGTGATGGTCTTCGAGAGAAGTGAAGCCAGTGAGTGTACAGTGAGATTGGATGGGAAGGAAATGGAGAATGTGAGTGAATTTAAGTACTTGGGCAGTGTGATGAGTAAGGATGGTAGTTTGGAGGGTGAAGTGCTGGAAAGGGTACAGCAGGGAAGGAAGGTTGCTGGTTCGTTGAAAGCAGTGATAAGAAACAGGGAGGTGAGCATGGAAGTGAAAAAGTTGTTACATGACAGTATTGTGATACCAACTCTGACATATGGAAGTGAAGCTTGGACCCTGTTGGAAGGACAGAAGTCAAGAGTGAGAGCAGTGGAAATGAGTTATTTGAGAGGAGCATGTGGAGTCACATGGAGAGACAGACTAACAAATGAGGAAGTGAAGGAGCGTTGTGGTGTGCTTGAGGACGTGATGGGAAGTGTTAGGAGAAACACGTTAAGGTGGTTTGGGCATGTGGAGAGGATGGAGAGTGAAAGATTGACGAGGAGAGTGTATGTGAGTGAGGTGGAGGGGGCGAGAGGGAGGGGGAGGCCGAGGATGAGATGGAGGGATGGAGTGGAGAGGTATATGAGAGAGGGGGGTGTGAGTTGGGAGCGTGGTAGTGAAATGGCAGGGGACAGAGTGACATGGAGGCGATTTGTTTGTGGCCACCCCGTGAGGGATTGAGGCGTCTGGCAATAGATAGAGATAGATAGCTCCTCAAGTTCGATAAAAAGCGAATTCTGGTCTATTCAAGTCTGTTATATCGAGGTTTTACTGTATATAATGTTAAGAGACACCATAGTTTTCATATACTTTGGTGTGCCTTAATACTTGTATGCACGGATATGTGATTTATGCGGATTTAGAGTACAAACCCATGTAGGTCGGGCAATTGCATAACTAGGACCGAGTTACCCCCCAATTAGTCCAAGTTACCGAGGCTTGACTGTATTTGGATTGGATTGAATATTTGAGAGGGAGTCATGTGAAAGTTAATGTAGAAAATAGGATAGTAAGGCAACTTTCACTGTGATGTGTAGGTGAATGAAGAAGGAGTTTAATTGGTGGAAAATTATAAGTGCATTGATGCAAGAGCTGAATGCAAAAAGGAAGTGAAGAATACAATAGAATGGTTCAGGAAGAAAAGAAAAGATGATTGTGCATGGTACAGAACAAAGTTGTCCGTAGAGACGGCAGGAAGACTATGTTAATAAGGTTTTAGTGCCCACAGTAATGTATAGGCATAAGAATTTGGTAGAATGTGAGTTTGAAAAGTCATGGGTGAGAGCAGTAAAGGTGGGACTATTAAAGATAATATGCAGAGACTGTGTAGATGGAGGCAGCCACTATCCCCTCATACATTGGAGTACTAACTAGCTACATATGACTAAGAGTGACAAGCTGAGTGAATCATGTACTCCAGAAAACTGTTTGCTACATTGTGTGGTGAATATGTAATCCCCAAATTCATCCTTGGTTGTCATGTGAGTATTAAGGCACTATAACATGATGATATTGCTCATCATGTTCAAGTCCAATCATTTGTTGAGGTTTACTGCTCACACAATGCTACTTCGGAGGCAAATGACAGGTTACTCATTGAAACTATGCAGTCATGGGCCTGTCCACTCCTGATGGAACATTAAAGGATTGCATGATGGTGTAAACCCCTTGTGGATAAAAGACTTATGAGTTTCTGTTGGCCATCACAGCAAGGGACAACAAACATCAGTCAGTCTTACTCCTTTTAAATACTGTTGTGCATTCCATGTAGTACAACATGTATGTTTGTATGACATATTATGTCATACAAATATTATTTCTTCCAGTCAGCAATGACCATTGTCTTTCATTAGAGAAAATGAGCTGATATTCTGAACCAAAGTTGGATGTCATCTATAGGACCCTCATTGGTTGCACTTGCAGTTTTGCTGAAAATGTTTGTCTGTGTTCGGAGTTTCATTACTGTACATTTCTTTACTGTACTATAAGTTGTTTCGGCAGGGGGGAACTGACGGATATGGGGGTGTGGGTGTGTTGGTTGCAGAGAAATGAGTGGAATATGTCATGAATGTTATGAGAGTAAGTGATTGGATATTAGTAGTGAAAATTTTGGTCGGGCAGAAATTGGTTTCAGTTATATCGGCATATGCTCCACAGGTAGGATTAGATGACGCAGAGAAGGATAGATTTTGGGGTGATTTAATACGTGTAGTGAGTGGTATGGGTGATGATGAGGTAGTGGTTCTGGGAGGGGATTTAAATGGTCATGTGGGTGAAGCAGCTCAAGGTTATGAAGGAGTCCATGGAGGATGTGCATATGTTGTGAGGAATGCGGAAGGGGAAAGAATACTCGAGTTTGGGGAGGCTATGGACATGATTGTGTGCAGCACACATTTTAGGAAAAGAATCAGCCGGTTGATTACATACGAGTCCGGGGGAAATAGTATTCAGATAGATTATTTTCTGGTCAGGAGGGTTGATAGGAGATTAGTGAGGGATGTTAAAGTTATAGGAAGCGAGGAGTGTGTGCAGCAGCACAAACTGTTGATTTGTGACATGGTGCTTAAGGAACGAGTGATGAGAAGGAGGACATATGTACCTAGGAGGAAAATATGGAAGCTGGGAAACCAATCAGTAAGGGATGCCTTTTATAGTGAGATGAGGAGAGTGGTGGCTGAACAGGAAGCCGTAGATAGAGGCGTTAATGAACAGTATAGAGCCCTTAAGAACAGTCTCTTGAGAGTTACCGATGCAATATGCAGTTGGACAAGAGGCCCACCAAGACATAAAGTAACTTGGTGGTGGGATGAGGGTGTAGAAGCTGCAGTTAAGGAGAAAAGAAGGCTTTTCCGGGAATGGTAGAATGGTGGTAACAGGGAGAAGTACTTGGCTGCCAAGCGCAGGGCTAGAAGAGAGGTATACAGGGCGAAGTCTGAGTCACAGAGACTTTTACTTGATAATCTAAATCATGGAGAAAGGAAAAATATGATTTTTAGGGTGGCAAATCAGGTGAAGAGGGATAATCGGGACATTGTAGGTGAGCAGTGTGTGAAGAATGATGATGGAAGGGTAGTGGTGAACAGTGAGGATATTAAAGATGCATGGAGAGAGCATTATAGCCAATTGTTGAATGAGGAGTTTGATTGGGATAGAGAAGGTTTGGAGCCCACTGATCCTGTGTTTGGGCCTTGGCCTTTGATTGACGCTGCTATTGTGATTGAGGCAATAGGCAGGATGCGGGTGGGGAAGGCGGCAGGTGTGTCTTGGTTGACTGCCGAAATGTTGAAGGCCTCAGGAGATACTGGGGTGAGGTTAGTCACTGACCTGATAAATAGGATTATATATGAGTGTGTTGTCCCATATGATTGGCTGAGGAGTATAATTGTAAATGTGTACAAAAGAAAGGGTGATGTCCTGGAAAGGGGAAATTACAGAGGTATAAAGCTCTTAGATCAGATAATGAAAGTAATGGAGAGAGTTCTAGAAGTCTAGAAGATATGATTAGAGAAAGAGTGAATACCGATGAGATGCAGTTTGGGTTTATGCCAGGCAGGGGGACCACTGATGCCATATTCATTGTTCGACAGCTTCAGGAAAAATATATTGGAAAGAAAAGGGAATTGTATTTTGTTTTTGTTGATTTGGAAAAGGCCTTTGACAGAGTCCTTAGAGAGGTGGTGAAGTGGGCAATGAGGAAGCTAGGGTTGGAAGAATGGCTGGTTAGGGTGGTTATGGTCATGTACATGGGTGCTCACACCCAGGTAAGAGTGAATGGAGCTTTGAGTGATGAGTTTTCCGTGCATGTTGGTGTGCATCAGGGGTCAGTTTTGAGTCCCTTGTTTTATCATGGTGCTTGAAGCCCTCTCACGTGACTTCAGAGATGGACTCCCATGGGAGATGTTGTATGCTGATGATTTGGTGTTGATTGCGGAGAATGAAAAGGAGGCTGAGGAAAGATTTAAGAAGTGGAGAGATGGTATGGGGTACAAAGGCTTAAGGGTAAATGCAGATGAAACAAAAGTGATGATATCTAGGGTTGGTGGTGGTACAATCAGAGGAGAGGGAGAGTGGCCATGTGCAGTTTGCCACAAGGGTGTGGGAAGTAATTCCATTTTGTGTAGTGTTTGTGATAAGTGGGTGCACAAGAGATGTAGTGGTATTAGAGGTAGACTGCGAGATGATGCTGATTTCATGTGTGTGGCGTGTCGGGGAGAGCAGGTGGAGATTGTTAGGCGTGAGAGGGTTGAACTTGGAGGTGAGTCTCTTGAGAGTGTGGAGGAGTTTCGTTATTTGGGAGACATGTTATGTGCCGGAGGTGGGGCTGGAGTTAGCTCGGTTGCTAGAGTGAGAAGTGGTTGGAAGAAGTTCAGGGAGCTGTTGCCTCTCCTGACATTGAGAGGGCTCTCCTTATGTGCTAAGGGGTCTTTGTATGCAGCATGTGTTAGAAGTGAGATGCTGTTTGGTAGTGAGACCTGGGCAGTAAAGGAAGAGGATATTCACAGGTTTAAACATACAGAAATGACAATGATTAGGTGGATGTGCAGTGCGTCCCTGCGTGCAAAGCCTGGGGGGGCTGGGTTTACGATGGAAGAGTTGAGAGGTAGGTTGGGACTGGAGTGTATTGGTGTTGTGATGAGGGGATGTAGGCTGAGGTGGTTTGGACTTGTGGAGAGGATGGGAGATGATAATTGGGTACAGAGGGTGAGAGGTGTTAATATTGGGGGAGGGGTTGGGAGGGGTAGACTGAGAAAGACATGGGACGAGGTCATTAAGTGTGACCTAAGGGTTAAGGGACTGAACAGGGAGGCTGCCTGGGATCGAGCAGCGTGGAGAGCCGCCATTAGGTGACCAAGGCCGACGCATGCAAGCATGTTGGAGTCTTTAAAAACAAAACGATACTGTATAATCATTCTGTGGTGTATACAACTTCAGCATCATCCATTTGTTAAAGGATAGATTTATAATGACTGTTTTACAAACATTTGTTAAGTGGTTCTGGTAACCCATATTATGTACCACATTGTATATCTGATTTATGTAATTTTGATTATGTAGGTGTTGGTATATTACAGTTTTATTTGTAATATTTAGTCATTTTTATTATTTCATATATGGTATCTTTATCCAGTTTGCAGATATATTGTAATATATTAGTTTTTTGTGTTTTAGCATCTTTTTCTGTTGTTTATTTGCAACCTTAAGAGTACTTTTCAGCTCACTTATTTCTTATTTATTGCCTTCCCAAACAGAAATCTTATATAATGTGGGGGCTCCAATTTAGTGTATTGAATTTATATATTGTTTATTACACTCTTCTCATGTTTTTCTTCTCTGTCCAGGCTCAACGGAGCACACCGGAGCAGTGGTGGGAGTGGGGCATCAGAATACCTTCTGCTTATTCATGATGAAGCTGAAGGAAAAGATTTTAGTTTAAGGTTTCCTGGAACACGGCTTATCAGGGAAGTGAAGGGTGATGTACACGACCTCACTGGTATCCCTGTCCGCCACCAACAGTGGACGGGATGGCCACCCAACATTGATCAGGAGAATGTGCGTTTCCATCACTTTAGTTCATATCTGACGATCTCTGACCCCTTTCAGCTGAATTTAAAAAGGCGTACTGATCTTACTAATAACCTTCGAGACCCATTCCCATCACATTACTAAGTCTCATCAGATTTCATGCAACCACAACTTGGTATTCAAGTTGTGTGAGTGGCCAAATTCTGTCACATAAAAACAAACTGACTGTAGGACATTTACTTCTTATATGGGTCATCTGCTTCTTTCCAGTTTTAGATTGGCTGTGTGATTGTAAATATGTTGACCTATTTATTACCAGTATTAATTTGTGAAATTGGTATTATATGTGTGTGGTGGTAGGTGATGGCAACCATCATCCACTCTCTCGATGTAGTGCTGCCTACTTCTTCCTTCACCTTTGTCATTCTTATCTGTTTCTGCCCTCTATTCTTCCTATTTCTTCTGTCATTCCTGTCACTTGTACTACTCTTCTTTCCTTCTCAGGTGGCTTTACATTGAGTGACAAGCCAAATGGTTTTGTGTAAGCCTGGAAACCATTTACAACACTGGGTGGTAACCATATAACCAACCCATACTTGTTCCCAATGTGTCAACAAGTGGGTTGGTGGAGGGTTTGTGCTCCTCCCTGTAAAACACCTAACTCACGTCAAATGGCCATCCCTTACGGAATAATGGCATCTGGCTATAGATAGATAGACTACTGTATATGTGCTGAAATATAAGGTGATCTGTAAGATGCTCAACCCTGTCTCATTAATTGTTAAAAGAAGATCTTGTCATACAACGGAGAATATTTGGCCTTCATTTCAGATCAGATGTTCATTCCTGGGTATCATTATCATCAACACATACTTTGGGTGAGAGAGAAACAGACATAGGAGCAAGAAAGCATAAATATGAGAGATTTATCAGTCAAAATGGACAGCACAGCCCTTGGCTCAATGTTTCCTAGTTCCATGTGGAAGTCTTAAACTATCCACACACAAAGTATATTCTTTCCTGCTGTCTGTGGTATAGAAGTAATTTCAGTAACTACGATACCAGATTAAAAAGGGGTGCAGTCCTTATCATGTGCATCTTCATACATACTCAATTATCACCAGTTGCCCTTGTCTCTCCTGGGAACCCCTGATAGGGATTGGTCACAACAGGACCACCTGGAGGCTACTTTGTCCTCTCGTATCTCTTACTCAGTACTCTGCCATTTGTTCATTCAGCCATCCTATTCTGCCCTTGGTCATTTCTTTTAATTTCTCAGTGTCAGTACCATGTTTATTAGCATATTATATCCAACCATGTTCTTGGATTTATAAACTTACTTCAACCCTCACAGTAACTCATATAAAATACAAGGGATCCCGGACTTGCATATGTCAGTAACCTTGTATGGGAGGGAAAATGGCTTTTTGATATAAAAGCCTGTTTTGTCATTATGAAATTTACATCAGCATATGCTGTCATGGTCTTGTGTGAAATAATATAAAGATGACAGGTTGTGAAGTAGAGTGGGAGGGTGTAAAATGTGTAAGGTCGAACGTGAATGGGCGCGGATGATGCAAGGAAGGAGTTGCTTTGTTGATGAATGAAATGTTGCAGAGTGGAGTGAGAAACTACAGATGTGTCAGTTTGAGATGTATGTATGTCAAGTTCAAGTTTGAGAAGGTGAAAGTGGCTGCGATTGTAGTGTATGCACCGTGTGATGACAGGAGTGAGACAGAAGACATGTTTTTGAATGAGTTGGATGAAGTAGTAGGAGAAATGCCCAGCAGTTACAAAGTGTTTGTAATGGGTGACATGAATGGGAGAGTAGGCACTTGTCCTGTGAGTGATATATCATCATCATCTAATTTTGTGTTGCCCCTTGACGTGTGTAGTAGCCTGGGTCTAAGCAAGTGTGTGTGTGTGTGTATTTACCTAATTGTATTTACCTAATTGTGATATACAGGAAATGAGCTACGCTCGTGGGGTCCCGTCTCTGTTTCTCAGTAAGTCAAATTTTACTTTAAACTCATTTAAGTTTTTAGACTGGACGATCTCTTTGTCCAGGCTATTCCACAGGTCTGTGCATCTATACAGAAAACTATATTTCTTGATGTCCTTCAAGCAGCGCGGCTTCTTCAGTTTCAGTCCATGTCCTCTTGTTGCTCTCTTATCCCATAAAAACAGATCTTCTCTATCAATTTTATCTACTCCCATCATGGTCCTGAACACTGCAATCATGTCACCCCTCTCTCTCCTTTCCTCTAAGGATGGCAAATCCAGCCTTTCTAGCCTCTCACTATATGACAGATCTGCCAAACTGGGGACCATCTTGGTTGCTGTTCTTTGTATTCTCTCAATCTTGTTTATATCTTTCTTTTTGTGTGGGGACCACACTGCTGCCGCATATTCTAACCTGGGGCGGATCATGGCCACTATCAGTTTTTTCATCATCTCTTCATTCATGTAATGGAATGCCACTCTTATGTTGGTCAAGAGTTTATATGTCTCTCTAACTATCTTGTTGATGTGTTTTTCAGGTGACAAACTATCCTGGAACAGCACTCCTAAATCTTTCTCTTCTCTCGCTTTTGTGATTGGTTCATTACCCATCATATAGTTCAGTGATGGTCTCTTGGTGCTTTTACCCATTTCCAATATTTTACATTTTTTTGCGTTGAATTTCATTTCCCACATCCGGCTCCAGTCATGTATCCTATCCAGATCCTCCTGCAGCATTTTACAGTCCTCCTCAACCTCTACCTTCCTCAAGATCTTGGCATCATCAGCAAACAGACTTGCATAACTGTTTACTCCATCTACCATATCATTTATGTAAATCAGGAACATTACTGGTGCCAACACCGAGCCCTGTGGGACACCACTTGTTACTTCTCTCCATCCAGACATCCTGTCCTTTATTACTGTCCTCATTTGTCTGTCTCTCAAAAAGTCTTTCATCCATTCCAGGAGGTTACCCTTCAGTCCTCCTATATGCTCTAGTTTCCACATTAGTCTCTTATGGGGTACCTTGTCAAAGGCCTTCTCCAAATCTAAATATACACAATCCACCCAACCGTCTCTCTCCTGCAGCACATCAATCGCTCTTGAGTAAAAGCTCAACAAGTTGGAAACACATGACCTTCCACTTCTAAATCCAAACTGACTTTCAGTCAAAATATTCATCTCTTCCAGATATTTTATCCACCTATCTTTCAGAACCTTCTCGCACAATTTTGCAACCATGCTGGTTAGGGACACTGGTCTATAGTTCAGGGGTTCTTCCTTGTTTCCTCCCTTATAAATTGGTACCACATTTGCTCTCTTCCATTCCCGAGGCACTTTCCCTTCTTCCAGCGAACACACAATTAAACTGTGAATCTTATCTGCCAGTTGGTCTCTGCATTCCTTCAGTACCCAATTTGAAATTCCATCTGGTCCTGGGGCTTTCCTTACATCTTGAGTTTCCAGTAACTTGTACACTTCCTGCACTTCCACTTTTATATCTTTTATCACTACACTCCTAGTCACTCCCTCCCCCACCACAAACTCCCCTTCATTAGTAAAAACTGATTGGAAACGTTTGTTCATTATTTCAGCTTGCATTGCCGCATCATTATAGACCTCTCCTTCTACTTTCAGTTTGGTGATTCCTTCCTTTTGCTTCAATTTGCCATTAACAAATCTATAAAACAATTTGGGTTCATCCTTACATTTGTCGATTATACCTTTTTCAAAGTTCCTTTCTTCCTCTCTACGAATTCTTGTATATTCATTTCTAGTTCTTTTATATTCTTCCTTTGTTCTGTTATTACCTCTCTTTCTCCATTTGTTCCATGCCATGTTCCTCTCTTTTTTTGCTATAATACACCTTCTATTAAACCACTCCTTTTTCCTGTATTCTTTCCCACTTACTCTTGGAACATATTTATCCACTCCTGAATTATAGAGGTCTAGAAAGATATCCCACTTCCTCTGAATCTCTCTTGTTTCTCTGAATTTTCTCCAATCTGCATTTTCAAAAAATTTACTCAATTCCGTAAAGTTTGCTTTCCCAAAGTTGTATCTTCCCTGCCTATGGAGCTCATCTCTTGGCACCACGTTCCCTATTATCATCTGGAACTCAGTGACCACATGATCACTTTTTCCCATAAGACACACATATTTCAAGGATTCAGTTACGTCAGGTTCTTTGGTTAGCAGTAAATCTAATCTTGCTGGGGTGTCATCACCTCGGAATCTTGTCTCTTCTTTGACCCACTGCGTCATTACATTATTCATCACAATGTTTAACAATATAGTGCCCCACGAATCTTCGCCGCCTCCTGAGTCCCATTCCTCCCAGTTCACCTCTTTACAATTAAAATCACCCATTAGAATTATATTGCTGCTTTTCTCAATCACTTTCTGTAGGTAACTAACCATGTCTGACAACATCTCCTGGTATTCATCATCAGTCCATGCTCTTGTCTTAGGTGGAACATATACTACTGCTATATCTCTCTTACAGTTCTCTCCAGTTTCTAATTTCATGTTTATCACTTCAGCCCTACCCTCTCCCATTTCCACAGAATCTATATTTAAGTTATTCTTCACTGCTATCACCACTCCTCCTCTCATTTTAT
The DNA here is from genome assembly GCA_018397915.1 of Birgus latro. Taxonomy (NCBI): domain Eukaryota; kingdom Metazoa; phylum Arthropoda; class Malacostraca; order Decapoda; family Coenobitidae; genus Birgus; species Birgus latro. The sequence continues at coordinate 20,661 of JAGKTI010013755.1, forward strand.
CTTTTCTGTCTCTTCTCCACAATTTGTATTTGCCATCTCCCATATGGATATCAATATTCTCCCTTAACTTGGTCTCTACAAAGCACATAACATCAGGTTCTTGTACCCTCAAGAAATCGTTGATTTCCAACATTGCCGATATTAATCCATCAACATTAGTGTATGCCACTTTTAAACTTTTTTCGTTATTACTTATACCGTCTTTTCTCCTCCTCTCCGTCGGTACCACTTCCTCAATTTCTGGTCCATAACCCTCCAATAAAACACTGTCTTCTTCTCCGTTCTTTGTTCGTTTTTTGCCTTGGCTTCCTTTACTAACTCCTTTATTTTAGCTCTTTCTTCCTCATTTGCATCTCTCCTTAACCAGACATTTTCGAACCCCTCTTTGTCTGCTAATTTCCATGTCCTATTCATAATTTCATTTACTATTGCGTGGGACTTGAACTTCACCTTCAATGGCCTTGCCCCTCCTTCCTCATACTTACCTAACCTAAACACTTCTTCAATCTCTTCTAGGGCTTCATTGTTACCCTCCATGACTACTGATAATATTTCTTTAACTTTACTCAATTCTTCTCTTTCTCTTTCAGATCTTATCGTGATACGCTTTTCTTTTACCCCTAAAATAATTACACATTTTTTCTTATCTGCTACATCCCTGACTAGAGCGTCTCTACTTTTCAGTACCCTAACCACTTCCTTCTCCACCTTTTCCTTGCTTTGTTGTTCAATAATCTCTTTCAAATTTACATTCCCTTTCTCCTGAATTTTCTTCCACCCCTTTTGTTGCTCCTTGATTTCCTTAATATGTTCATCTTGCATCCTTGATTTTGAATCATTGTCCTCTAATTTACTTTTCATTCTGTCTCTTTCTTCTTCCAACCTCCTGTTTTCCCTCTTGAGGTGTTCTATTTCATTTGTGGCAGATTCGTTGCTCGTTTTTAATTCCGTGACTTCTCTTTCCTGTTCTGTACTGCGTGTGTAAACTTTTTCCAGCTCGTTCTGTAAACCTTTGATCTCTCTCTCCTGTTGTAAGGTTCTCTCCTGCAGCTCCCTAATTACTACCCATACCTTCTTCAATTCCTGGACATTCTTCTCCGCCGTTTTTTCTACTCCTGCTACTCTTGTTTGATACAATTTTGAACTTCCATTTCTCGCATCTTCGTCGGAGAAACCCACAAATTCACTTTCGCCAGACGTAAACAAACCGCCGTCGCTTTCCGCCATGATGCAACCATATGGAAACTTTTCTACACTGTATCTTGCTCTCTTTATCCCAGAGCCCGCTTTTTTTTTTTTTAACTAATGTCCGACGGAACCACCACTCACGCACTCATTTCTATAATCACAATAGGCTGGCTTCCTTTCGCCGCTGATTCCACGATTATTTCCCTGCAGTCCAGGAGGACGTCTGTCCACGTCGGCGACCTGTGTGTGTGTGTGTGTTTGTGTGTGTGTGTGTGTGTGTGTGTGTGTGTGTGTGTGTGTGTGTGTTTTAATGCAAGGAAGAAGGAACCAAAGGCCACAGGCCTGCATACTGTTCCATCCAAGAAAAAGCAAAAACAATACAAAAGAGAGCCAAATTCAAGATCCGTTCATTTCGAGATGCCTGGACACACTGCGTTTGAGAGACTGGAGATCATAGGAAGTAGGAAATACAGACAGAGGAAGATAGTTCCAGAGTTGACCAGTTGCTTAAATGATGGACTGAGAGTAACGATTAACTCTTGCATTAGAGAGTTGGACTGAAAAGGGATGTGAGTTTGTTGCTAGACGGGTACTACGTGCCCGTCGTAGAGGTGGAGGGATGCAAGCAGACAGTTCAGAGGAACAGTGACCGTTGAAGTAGCGATGGACGAGAGATAAAGATGCAACAGTGCAGCGAAGAGACAAAGGCTGAAGGGAATCAGTAAGAGGAGGAGAGTTAATG
>JAGKTI010013756.1:0-17159 GCA_018397915.1 Birgus latro
AGGGAAGGGCAGGAAGATGCAAAGTCACACACTAGCAAGGGGATGCAGAGAATAGAGAGGAAAGAGCAGGGAGAGAGAGAAAGAGGAAGGAATGAGTACATTAGGCAGATGCATGGAAGTGCAGGCCATGGCAAAGTAGGGACAGGTACAACAAGGAAGGGGATGACAAGAATGATGAGGCTGGAATAGTAATGTACCAAGTTATGGCAAGGTTGGGGATGGCAGAAAAGTAAGGAGATACAGAGGATGGCAGGGCACAGTACAGTATGGTAAAAAGAGATGCTACGTAGGCTAGTTTAGGGAGTGGCAGGACAGGGAAAGGCCGGACATGGTACAGTAGGGGAGGAAGGGAAGGGAAGAGACGGCAGGGTAGGGTACCAAGAGGCAGGGTTGAGTAAGTAGAGGCATGGTAGGGAAGCATAAGGCAAGGGATGGTAAAGTGAAAGGCAAAGGTAGGGTATGGTAAGGACAGGTAAAGTAGGGTAATGGGCAGCAAGGTGGGTTAAGCAAAGGCAGCATAGGATGAGACAGGGTAGATTAAGATGCAGGACAGTGTTAGGAAGTGAGACAGGATAGGGTAGGAAAACGTTGGGTTGGGTAGGAGGATACTGGGCAGAGTAAGAAGGGAAAAGGTTGGTTAGAGAAAGGCAGTGTAAGAGGGAGAGGCTGGGAGGGGTACAAAGAGGCAGGGTAGGGTAGGATATGCAGACAGGGTAGGGTGAGCTGAAGCAGGCTAGTGTAAAGAGTGACTGAATGAATGAAATTCAAGTGCCAGACAGCAAAGAGCATATGGCATTATGTTATGAATTGACGGTACAGTCAGAGGACTCTCTCTCTCTCTCGGTGTGGCTGGCGGGGGGGGGGGGGGGTATGGATTGTTGTTAGAAACGACGAAAATCAATAGAAACGTACTGGGACTCCCCAAGAATATCTGTAAGACACGGACGATGACAAAGCTGTGCTAAAAAAAGGAAAAGCAGCACCAAGGCCTTCAATAGAAGAATTAAGAGGTAACAAGAGCTAATCACAGACCTAGATGGTGGACTGAGTAGCAGTGTATGTTATAGTACACAAAGACAGGTGGACTGAGTAGCTATGTAGGTTACAGTAGACAAAGTGGCAGAGCACTGTGGGGGGAGGCAGGGACGGGTTGGGTAATGAGAAAAAGCAGGGCAGGGTGAAAAGAAGCAGTGTACCAAGATGGGCACTGTAATAAGAAGCAGTATATGGAGCAGCAGGGTTTGGCAGGTAAATGGAGGGCAGGGTTGTTAGGGGAAGGTCAGGGTAGGGAAAGCAATAGTAGGGTAGACTCAGCAGGGTAAGATGGGAAAAGGCAAGGTCGAGAGTGGAAGGCTGGACATGGAAAGACAGGGTAGGGTATGAATAGACAGGGTAGATAGGAAGGGACAGGATAGTGTGCTGAGAGAGAAATGGTAGTGTACAGTGGGATGGTAAGGTAGGAAGAAGAGTGTTAGCACAAGCAGTATAGGGAAGGGGTAGGAAAAGGCACAGCAGGGCAGAGTTGGGAGAAGGTGAAGTAAGACATGGCTGGGATATTTAGGGTATGGGATGGCAGAAAGCATGAAGGGGAAGTTGGGTGGGGTATGGTATGATTGGCAATGGCAGGGCAAGCAGGTTAAGGGAGGGCAAGGCTAGAAGTAGATGATGGCAGGTTGTCAAGGTAGGCTAGTGTAGAGGAAGGCATGGCAGGATAGGATAGATGATAGCAGGGGAGGGGAGGGTGAGGGACATTAGAGAAGGATTGGTTGGCAGATGACCAGGCAGGGTTGGGAATGGTAGCAAGGATAAGGTAGATGCAGGAAGGGGATTGGAGGAGTGGAAAATGGAAGGATTAGAAACCTAACACAATGCATAACTAATATTGCTAGCAATACATATAAAACTACATAAAAATACATGACATACAAAACCCTTTTAACTTGGGTACAATGACTACAAAAAGTTTTTATTTTATGTTTATGTAATTTACTGTACATTTTGACAATTATTTGTAATCCTAAATATAATTATTAAAACCAAAGAGAATCTTTCTTGCTGAAATCCAACCCTCATTTAAAGCAATTTCTATCTATAAGTACTTCCCACGAACATATCTAGTGTTAACTGTGGAATTACTGTATATGAGTAAAGATGCTTTTTGGTGGCATTATACACTAGAGTAAAAAAAAATTGTAATAATGTGCAAAACGTGCCTTTGGGTTTCGAATTTGTTAAATACATTTTCATCTTATGGTGTCCCATAAGCCTGAAATTCTGTGTAGATGATGGATGAAAGCAGAAGTTTCACTTCCCAAAAAGTGTTACTCAAATAAGTCACGAAGCCCAGTTGCTGCAGAGTTCTCTCACTTTCATAGTGAAAAAACATAGCCACTCATTGGAACCATCCAACACCAAAACTAAACAGTGCCTCATCATTTTCCTTCCTCCATCTAACACAACCTTCATCCACATGGAAATGTTGCAAAAAGCATACAATTTCATTTCACAATGCAATTCATGGCCTCACCCCACCAATGACTGTGGCTGACACCCATCTATTTATTTATCTTTACTTTTTAGAAAACATACTTCACATTGTACATACCAACAAACCATTCAAAACCTGTAGCCAGACAGTACCCTTCACAAACTATCACCAGACATCAAACCTTCACGAGCTACCCTACCCCAGGAGACTAGTAAACCTAGCCAGACTACAATGTGGCCATCATTCTTCTCTCTCATCCACCCATCAGAAACTACCTTGCTCAGACATGAGTACACCTATACTTTTCTTTCATTAACCTGGCCTAAAACTGCCATCTCTCCATTAAGAATGTTGAGTTGCAAGAATACATTACAAGAATATGATGCCTGTCACGAAGCAAATTCTATTGAAAGGATGTACAGCCAGAGTATTATCTTTTTCTGTCACTAAGATTTGTGAAATAGCTGCAAAAGGACAGAAATCTAGGCCATGCTAAAGTAAAAATAGTATAGTCGGATTACAATACAGTCATCACCCTTCCCTGCTTCAGTACCAACACAAAGTACAATCCACAAACAATCCACTTTGCCTGCCCACACTGCAATGCATCCACACCTAACATTCACCTCATGCATCCTACTATCCCAACATGGAAAATCCTTCAACATAACCTCAACACATGATCCCTGGGAGCCCTGGGAGCAACCTGTTAAAGTAACTGGCTCCTGCAGTCCAGTGGGTTTAAGTTCAGATGAGGCTGGAGTTGCAGCTACCACCCCTCAGTTTACATCTACTGTATTCCCTTCTTATGTCCATACCAAGAGCCCAACCTTTTTTTTTTACACTGAGAAACATGTGAGTAATGAGAATGCGTGAATATGGGAAAAGTATCAACATCACGCCCAGTACGATCCAGAAACAAAGAATGAGAATGCGTGAATATGGGAAAAGTATCAGCATCATGCCCAATAAAGTGGACCAAGCAATCATCATCATCCCAATAATCTTTTCCAGCTACAGATGAATTACAGGAAATTCCCCCCAAAAGAGAAAATCGCCACATAGTAGTTAATACACAGCAAACTCACTGAAAAGGCCCAGACACTCATTCACACATTCAAGACCTGGATCAGCAAAGCTAATCCATGACAGAAAAAAATAAGGAGGGGGGGGACCCTTGTTGCGTGCTCCTCTATCAGTTGGAACCAAATCATTCGATGGCCTTACTAACTACTGTACTAAGATTTCACTTATTCAGACTTTGATGAATGTGCATTATCATTAAAACATCACAAATAAACAGTAAACTAAGCATTCTGTGGGTCAGATATGCACACTCATGTAGTGACTGCTCCAAGCCAAATGCACCTGTAGATTGTAAACAAAAGACAGCAATCACCTGTTAGCAAGCATAAGGTGGGGTGGCAGTGAAAGATTACTCTTTGCCCCCCACAACTGGTGGATGTTGAATCTAAATAGTTGATTTTTTTTTCTCCTTAAATATCACTTGCCAAATCATAGATTAGTATAATACGCTGGTGCACATTATATAGCAGGAAATGTGGTAACCATATATTGCCTGCTGCACAGAATAATTTTCTTGACATTTAAAGTGCAGGTTTCTGGGCTAGTTTGAGTCAAAAGACATGACAAACAACTTGAAAAATTATTCCTTTCACCAAACTACTGTATATGAAAAACGGAGGGCATATTTTAAACTTGGAAAGGGAGTTTCAATTACTCACAAAAAAAAAAAAAAAAATCGATACAATGGGGCACCTCAAGATATTTCCATACAGCTATTAATACAGCTGGAGATGGTAAGACAAAGGCACATTTTGTCACTATAAAAAAAAGGGCAAAAATAAATACTGAATTACAAATCAACAGAAATACGGTAATCCCCCGATTTTCCGTCATAATTCAGCCAAACCCATGTTGGATGATGTGTTATTTCAGTTAATACAGTACTAACCCCGAGCCTCTATGGGGGCAAAACCCCGAAATAAGTAAAAAATAAGTACATAAATAGTCATATATATACAGTATGATATCATTATTCAAACACAGAGAACAACCCTAAAAAAAAAGAGTACTGTAATTCTGATAAACAGTACAGTACTTCACTGTAAATATATTTACTGTATACTGTACTCACCATACTGTAGTTTTGTAAATGGTTTTGTTGAATATTCCTGTGTGGTCAGTGACATACTGTCAGTTGATGCCATTAAAAATGTACAAGGCTTTAATCCAGCCAGACTTTTGCTTCTGAAAGTGGGATCGGATAATCGGGAGTTTACTTTTTGTGATTTTTTTTTTATATAATTACAAATCAATAATAATGTAAAAACATATACATAGCTATAGTCAGTTTGTTTTCATCTGACAGAACCAGGCAAATTTCATAACATTAAGCCAAGGGTGCATAAAATTCAACAAGCCTTAGTGATGAGCAAAGAAAGAGCTTCCTTGGCTACTAGTCAAATTAACACTCCAATAAGACAGCACTTGGCCATTAATCACGCTAATAATCATCAGGTGAAAAACTTAGTTTATGTGGGGTGGGGAGAAAAATAAATAAATAAATAAATAAAATAAATAAATAAATAAATAAACCTACCCACATTGCTATATAAGAAAATGTACAGTCAGCCACAGGAAAAATATTAACACAAAAACACATAAGCTACAGCAACAAATGTTTCCATAAGTGTAGAGAAATAGTTCTGGACACTGATCAATAACTGACATAAATGACGCGATACAAACCAAGATGGCTGTTAATCTCTGAGAAAAATGAAGGGAGACTACTCAGGATGCATGTGAATATCTGACATAAATGAAGGGAAACAACATACTCACTGATCACTGACATAACGTAAAGACATTAACTTATGGATGCTTCTTGCTTTTACATTTCTAAGTACTATTCAGGGCAGTATTTTTATATTAATGCAGAGAAGAATGAATTAACGGTTGGACGGCAGCACTGTTGTTCACTCTGAGAATAAAATAAACAAATGGGAGCCAAATTCCAGATCCATTCATTTTGAGATTACTGCACACATTGCATTCAAAAGACCAGTCATGGGCAGGGGGAAATAAAGAAGTGACTGAGGGAGAAAGTTCCAGAACAGACCTGCTGCATACAAATATCTTCTAAACAAGAGCTACATTTTCCTGTGGCAGGCTATGCAGTACATTATTATAACATGGCAATAATAAAAATGCAAAAACAACACATCACAATATGCATAAAAATACAACAAAATCAATGTAATTTCAAAATATTCATGTAGGATTAAATATGAAAAAATACCTATGATTATTGTTAGCTAAAAACACACTATGGCTTGTATCATCAGCAAGTCCTATCATAAGCCACATTTAAGATCATTTGGGTTGCTAACTCCTTAAAGTTTAACTAATTGTTGTTGCTGTGGTCCCAAGCTCATAAACTATTCCCAAGAATCACAGTGAATAGTACAGAAACTAAATACTAGAATTTAATGAAAGGAGAGGCAATACGAGCTTCAAATGGATGAGCATTATGCTCCAAATAATTGTTACGAAATAAATTATCCTCTAATTTTTTTTTTCAAATGTGTGTGCATCTTACTACCAGAAGCCTACGTGGCCAAACTGCAAGTACATTTTCTTAACCAAATTTCTCAGCTCACTTAGCAACACCTCATTCAATGTGTTATTCATGTATAAAATCAATGCTGATCAGCACACAGATGAGCTACACAATATCCAGAAAACCAAAAACATACTGACACTGATTTCCTTGGTCAGGGAGCAAGTACTGTATTGGCAAAAATGGTGAAACTGACAATATATCAGTTCCCAGAAGTGGTTTGGTTACCGCACTACTTCCAAAGGCCAGGACCACAACAACAGCAACCCAAAATTTACTGAACTGTAATACAGGGCTCCTCACATATATCAGGTATGTTGTGGAAATGGCTCTGTCTGCTGGTGTTGGGAATGCAGGTATTCTGACTACTTTAACAGACATTCAGCTATGTTCAATTTAACTTGGCATTAAATTACCATCTTTCCTTTGTAAGTGCTTAGTTGAAACAATTCTGAAATATGGTGCTAGTCATGAAGAAATTCTTTGAAAAGTTTGTTGAGCAAGTGTCATCTAATTCTGCCAGTGAGGTATGGGAAATTAATTTGCACACGGTCAAAAAGTGTGTGTGTCATGTATCTTTTGGTTGTTCAATGTACATATGGATGGGGAAATAGAGAGACAACAGGTAAGGTAGTGGATGCTGAAGTGTAAGGCAAGAGGGTAGGGTGTAAAAATTTCCTATACTGTTGTTTGCTGATGAATGTAAACTGCAAGGCTTGGTGAATGAGTTTGGGGGTGTATGTAAAAAACAAAATCTAAAAATGAACACAGATATGAGTCAAGTTATGGTCAATGAGTGAAAGAAATTAAGTTGCAACATACATTACACAGACTAGATGGTGAGGAAATGGAGAATGTGAGTGCATCAATGTACTTGGGCAGTGTGATGAGTTAGGATGGAAGTTTAGAGGAGGAAGTGTAATGGGGTATATAAAAGCCCGTGTTGCTGAAAGGCAAAGTGGAGATCCTCTCTTTGGCTCAGTGGTAACATGCTAGAGCTTGAGATCGAATCGCAGTCAGACCAGTGATTAATTTGTTAGGTTTCAGTTAGGTCATTAAAGAAGTGCTTGAAAAGGTAGAGCGGGGTAAAAAGGTTGCTGGTTCATCGAAAGCAGTGATAAAGGAACAGAGAAGTGAGCAAGAAGTGAAAAGTCACTGCATAACAGTATTGTGATCCCTACTGTAACATGTGGAACTGAAGTTTGGACCCTTTGAAAGGACACAAGCCGACTGAAAGCAGTGAAAATGAGTTACGTGAAAGATGCATGTGAAGTAAGGAACTCTCGTGTGTGTGTGTGTGTGTGTGAAAAGAAGCACTGTGGTGTTCTGCATGTGACTGAAAGTGTTAAGAGAAATACTTTGAGATAGTCTGGCCATGTAGAGAGGATGGAGAACAAGAGATGGATGGATGTGTGTGCGTGACTGAAAGTGTTAAGAGAAATACTTTGAGATAGTCTGGCCACGTAGAGAAGATGGAGAACAAGAGACTGACTAAAAGAGTGTGAGTGAGGCAGAAGGGGAGAACGAGGAGATTGAAAACATGAAGAGTGGAGACCATGAAATGGATGGAGGGTTTGGAGAGATATACCATATGAGGGAGGGGGATGAGTTGGTGGGAAGGCAGCCAAATGGCAGAGGACAGAGCAACTTGGCAGTGACTTACTCTGCCACCCCTTATGGGACTGAGGTGTCTGGCAATAGATTTATTATTAAAAAAAAAAAAAACTTTGCTTACTTAAAGTGACTGAACTTTATGCAATTTCTAGAAGCAAATGCAAGAGGAGATATTTTATTTTTTTAAATGCAATCAAGCAATCACTGTAAAGTAAGAAAGGGTAATGGGAAGTAGAAAATAATGCGAAGCAGACACTGATAATGCAGACTGAGCCATTCTCCACATCAATCATTAGAAGCATCATCATCCTTACCTCTCCTTCCCATCTCAGGATGGAGTAGGAATGGTCCAGAAAGCAAGGACAAAACACAAGATATTCAGGTATATTATGAACCACCCTGTATTTTAGAGCACCTGTGTCATATAATGGACTTGCTGTATCTGTGATGTACAAGCATGAGCAAAAGTTTGCCAACAATACCAGCACTATCATGTATTCCAAATTTATCATTCTTACCCAAATGACAGAGTAGCTAACATTTATTCCCGTATCCTTTTTATTGGTGCTTGAAACAGACACCTTCATATGGTAATGATTTTGTAATGAAGCTGCCAAGCAGGTCTGGGGTTAATTATGATACTGAACTGGAACTGAATGGGAATTAAAAAAAACAGTGAATTGGAACTGAACTGGAATTGAAAATATAAAACAAAATTAACTGAACTGAATTGTAAATGATATCAATGAACAGATATTAACTGATGACTGAATTGATAAAACAATATTTTATACTCCAATATGCGAATTCATTATTGTACAATAATTAAGTATACTCAAATAAAGTAAAATATACAGTTTGCTATCACAAAAAATGTTAAAAATATATCAAGTGAGGTAACCTATTAAATTTATACTAATTTTCATTTAACTGAGAAACTATTTCCTGCATAATTCATGTGTTTTAAATAAATGTATTTATAAATGTACTTAAGATTTTATTTGGTAAAGAATGTAACTGGTTTGTGTGGTTGACCATTTTTGATAATAAACAAAGATGTTAATTTGAAACCTCAATTTTATTTCTTTCCATCAGATTAATGGTTCCGAGTATATTTAAATTGATTTTGAAGTGAAAACATTTTAACTGAATATCAACCAAAATGAACTGAATTGAATTGGAATTGAAGATTTTTTTTTTTACAAATGCACTGAATTGCACTGGAATTGATTAATTCAAATTTTATTCTGAAACGGAATTGAATTGAACTGACAAAAATGAACTGACCCCAGCCTTGCCGCCAAGGTATACTAACATCCTTCAGTTCCCTTACAAGTCCTCTACTGGAGGAGGATGGACTATGAAAGAGCAGTAACTTTGGTCTGCGGCCCACGTCACTTAATATATTTAAAATAACACCTTCCTCTGCTAATTTCAGCAGAGAAGTGTCTTCATACGTTTGCTCATGCTGAGGACTGAATTCTTGGTACACATTTAATAGCCTGTGGTAGCTTTGAAGTGGCCAGTGCCCCCCCACTGGCCATCCATGCCAAGAAGACAGAAGCAGCAGGTGAACCACTGGCAGCTGGAACCCCAAAGAGTAGCAGCAGACAAATACCAGCAGCATCAGGAATCCTAAGAGCAGCAGCAAGCAAACACCAGCAGCAGCAGGCAAACACCAGTGGCTGCAAGAACCCCAAGAGTAGCAGTAGGCAAACACCAGCAGAAGCAGGAATCCCAGGAGAAGTAGCAGCAGCACCACCCCCAACCCCTAGCAGTAGCAGGAACTGTAGCAGCAGCAATGTTGGTGGCCCCTGAAAAATGAAAAGTTTTAGGAGATATGCTCAGGTCTGTTGATAAATTAACCCTCTGTCAGCAGTGGAGTTCAATATATACCTTGTAAACCTCTATAATATTGGTATGCCTTCTCATGATGACACTGACAGGACCAAACAAAGGAACTGCCTGATTATATAAACATTCCTGAATCCCATCCCTATCCTCCAACAGGAAAATGGTGGACTACAGAAGCTTTGGCCTGCAGTCCACTGGGTTCGGGTTCTGATGAGCCTGGGGTTGCGACTACAACTACTGCAGAGAGAAAAGATCGGGAAGAAGAGAGTGAGAGGAACGGGAAGAAGGAAAATGAAGAAAAGAAAAAGGAGAAGCAGGAGGAGGAGGAGGGCAAAAAAAAAAAAAGGGAGATACTGGCACTAGACGAGATGCTGGAAGTGGAAGGAGGAAGAAGCAGCTGGAGCTGAGATGGAGGAGTCTCCACTGAAGGGAGGAGGAGAAGAAAAAACTGGCAATGAGGGAGGAGACAGTCTGGTACTATGAGTTGAGAATGAGAAACAGGTTATTACTGAGAAAGAAAGAGAAGAGACTGGCACTGGATGAGACTGGCACCAAGGGAAGACGCCATCTGTATTCACAAGGATTATTAAATTTACATCTAATCCCTTCAAAATCAAGTCTCATAATCAGTCCATAATCTGTACTAAGAGGATTATTATGGCTATATCTAACCAATCTGATGGTGGTAGGTGGGGACCTACTGCTTCATGTCTATCAATCTTTTTCTGTGTCTGTCCTCCTCTCCTCTTCCTGTCACTGTTTATAACTTTTTCCCACTTCTGAGGGCACTATACTAAGTGACAAGTCTAATGGTTTCCTGTAACCCAGGAAACCATTTGTAACACGTGGGTGGTAACAATATAACCAAATAACGAGGTGATATGGAGCCAGCTATGGTGTCCCTGTTCTCTGGATGGAGACGCAAATGTGGCATCCACCCAAGGAACAACCACCCACACTAATCCCCATGCCTCACTGTGGCAAGGTGCTGTCAGCCAGGTGGGAATATTAGTTTAGTGCATGGGACAGCCCTGCAGCAGCAGTTGTTTTTCCTGTGACTGATGGATCTGCTCAATCAGACTGATTGAGGTAGCACAACAACAACTCCAATCTTAAAAGTCCATCTTAAGCTGAAATAAAATAAAGGATAATACTGATTTTGTGTGTGTGGTGTGTCGAGCACATAGAGACTGTCAGGCATGAAAGGACTGATCTTCCTGGTGAGTCTCAAGTGTATGGAAGAGTTTGTGTTTGGGGAGGCATGTTAAACTGGAGGTGGTTCTGGAGCTAGGGTAAGAAGCGGTTGGAGGAAGTTCAAGAAGATATTGTTTCTCCTGATATTAACCCATACCATGCTAGCGACACAGAGCTACGTCCCCTTCAAAAACACCAGTGATGAAGATCTATGTCCTGCAGCAGAGAAGTCTTTGCAAGCAACCAAAGTAAAATGGAAGGTATCATCTTATCTCGCTAACTTACAGCAGGCCTGAAAGTTGCGAGTATTTTACTTGCCATAGCGAGTAAATAAATTACATGGCGGGTAAAAATTATTTCTCACTCGCCAGTGGCAAGTTGAAGTTTTATATATAAAATTTTAATAAAATTTGTTTCTTTAACCACTACTTCATATTAAGAAACATCATGATAAAAATATATATAAAAAATTATTAATAATCTGGCAACCTGAAAAACAGCTTGCCATCATAACAGTCGCTAGACGCTGTCTCTCACTCGTTGATGACATCATCAATGTTGCCGTAGTCAGCTGACGAGGAGTAGCGTTGCTTGCTTCCAGCATGAACCGTATGAATCCCTCACCGTCAACGTCAATCTCATCGCCTCCCCGAAGAAAGCATCACAGAGAACATTTCTTCCAAAATGGAAGAAAGAATTTACATGGCAAATGTATGATAAAGACGAAATCAAAATGAAATGTTTCATTGGCATGAAAAATCCAACTGCAGCCAGCAAAACGGATTTCGTAACTAGATCTCAGAATTTTAAAAAGCAAAACATAGTTTACCATGGCAAGAGCAGGAAGCATATTGAACTGCGTGATGCTGAATTAAATCACCAAGGTCAAGGAAACATAGACAAGACATTCCAACGTCAGCAAAAGAAGGAAGATAAGGATTCTGATGACTGCAAGATGAAAATTACCACTGCATACATGCTGGCAAATGAAGAAATTCCATTCAGTAAGTTTTTACCCATTATTGAACTAAAAAATAAAAATAATGGTGTGCCCATCACAACCACTTAGGCCAACCACGTGAAAGCTGCAGAACTGGTGCACACGACTGCGCAGATTATGAAAGGTGAGGTTCATTATTATAAGCAATAAATATATATGGAATTTGTATATGGTATACAAATTCCATATTTATGTTTATATACAAGCATATCTATTATTTATTTTCATCCTGGGCTACAATAAATAACTTGCAAGCTGACTAACTATTTGTTAATTTTCCTTTGGCTAGTAAAAATTTTTCTTGGCTGGTAAAATTTTCTTAAGTACTCGCCAGTGGCTGGCAAGATAAACTGAGGACTTTCAGGCCATTTCAGTCATTTCTTCACTATGCTTACAACACTAATTTAGGAGCGCAGGACGCAAGTGAGTCTTCACAGGCTCACAACCACTCTGCTCGGTCTGTAACCTTGAAGATTTCAGAGGTCGAGTGGCACCAACCTGATTCGATTCAAACTACTTTCTGGCTTTAATGATTACTTTTATTAGTGTCAGGGATCTTAAATCGATGTATTAAGCCCATTTAGCCTGAACAAAAAAATTCCAAAATCAGTTCACAAGTTCACAGCCGCTCTGCTCTCTCAGTAACCTAGAAGATTTTAAAAGTAAGAGTGGCACCAACCTGACAATTCAACCAACTATTTGGCCTAGATTTTACTTTTATTAGTTCCAGAGATTTTAAATAGATGTATTATGCCCATTCAGCCATGAAAAAAAAATAAAATTCAAAATTGGCCGGCATAGAGGGGAATCAGTCCCCCCCCCTCAGCGCGGTACGGGTTAAGAGGGCTCGTCCTCTGCACCAATGGATCTTTGTATGTGGCATGTGTCAGAAGCGTTATGTTGTATTGTAGTGAGACCTCAGCAGTAAAGGAAGAGGATATTCATAGGCTCAAACGTACAGAAATGACAAAGATTAGATGTGTGTGGGGGGGGGGGTGGGGGGGGGGCCTATGATTTCGACTGAAGAGTTGAAAGGAAGGATGGGGCTGGAGGGCACTGAAGTTGTGATGAAGAGGGGCAGACTGGGGCTGGAGTGTATTGATGCTGAGATGAGGAGGGGTAGACTGAGATGGTCTGGGCATGTTGAAAGAATGAAGGATGACAACTAGGTGCGGAAGACGAGAAGTGTGAACGTCGGGGGTAGGACTCCAAGAGGCAGATCAAAAAAGACTTGGGATGAGGTCATACAGTGTGACTTCAGGGATATGGGACTGAATAGGGAGGCTGTCAGAGATCTAGCAACAAGGAGAAGTACCACTTGGTAACCAAGGACAATGCCTACAAGCATGGTGGAGCCTTCATAAACAGTATGAACAAACGATATGAGTGATAAACAATACAACTCACCTTCAAGGGGTTAAGTGAGTTACAATAATGCTATTTGCACCATATCAATCTAATTACATCGGGCATGAATAGAATAATCTATACTCCTACTGGCTAAACCACAATACACTGTAGATTATCAGTGACCAGTGAATTATGTAGCTACGGTGTGACAGAAAACTACTAAGCCTTTGGAAACAAACTTTATGTACATCTCAAAGTTATCATTCTAACCAAACTTCCCATATTCACATGGGGCAGGGGAGGATCTTTAACAAGGCTCTTGGATCTGCAGGGACATGAATCAAAGGAGAAAAGAAGCCCCAGGTACATTCTCTTCCCCACCTGTGCCATAGTAGAAGGAATGGGGCTGCTTCCAACAAAATGCTGGGTGATATATCCTTGTTACATATTAATACATAAAATCATTCATGCTGACCTGCTTTCCCCATATCAAAATGGGTAGAAAGTGTTAAAAAAAAAATTAGCTATAGTGACAAAGTGAAGTTCTCACCCATAAAGAAGTGCACTGCTTGCAGATGGCGATGTATGCGGGGAAGACAACTAATTAAGTGTTGCTGTTTGAGCCGTACTATGTTTCAGTGATGCTTCCCCCTCAACCTTCATCAGTCTCATATATCTCTGCAACCTGCCACCAATCCATCTTCCATACTGGGTTCCCTGTCTTGCCATCAATCCTCCTCCTCCATATTCCACGGCTAAACCAGGCTTCTTTACCTCTTTCCACTCCCAACACCAACAACCACCACTGAAAACAAAATTGCAGTGAGAACAGGCAGGACCAAATATATCATTAAGCAGGCCTACTGTTAGAATAACAGCTTTATGATACAGTATGAAAATAAATCACATTATGCAGTAAACTATCTCCATGTGTAGTGTATGCTTATTCAATAAACTACATGTACATCTGATACTGCAATAAACTGTAAAGACTGCTGCTAGCAAAAATAAACAAACAATAATAATAATACCCTCAACACATTACTCTTTACAGAGCAGCCTATCAGATATTATGCCCCAGTCGTCTCAACAGAAGATTCCCACAATTCTCTTAACACTATTCTGGGCCGGTGGCAAGCCTATGCGTCATTTGTTGGCCTACTGATTCTGGGCCGATGACACAGCTCATTACTTTAGCGATTTTTCATGTCTTAAATACATGACACAACAATTTGGTGAACACGCCAGACATGCCCAAGTATTTCCTCCAAATGAAAAGAGAGAGAGAGAGAGAGAGAGAGAGAGAGAGAGAGAGAGAGAGAGAAATATTTTTTTGTACTTTGTTTAGGTATTTATTTCATTATTCCCCATCTCAGAGAGCTAAAAATTTTGTGTACCTTATTTCATATACTTTGATATATGATGGAGAAAATATACACAAATCTTGAGTGTGTGATTATACTGTATAATCATCCCTTAACATCCGAATTTTTAACATACACGGCTTTAAATATCTGCGGGTGGATATAAAATACAGTTTTCAATATCTGCAAATGGATACAGCACCATGGCTGGATTCACCAAAGCATTTTATCTCACTGAACTCTGCTGACACTGTTCACTGCAAATGTAAAATTATCCCAGGCACAGTTCACACAAATGTAACATTATCCCTTGCACAAGTCATGGCTGTTTTGGTGATGGCATTATCCAGTGAATCAAATATAACACTCCTCCTTTTGGCCACTTCATTTATTAATGCCACTGATACATCAGATACATCAGGGGAAAAGTTAGGACAGGCTGGGAGTATTTCTTTTCTTCCAAGTTCTCCTTTGCAATCCTGGCAGCAAAGGGCTTTGTTGTGTTTACCAGCTGATACAAGGGGAAAGCTCCGTAATTGGTTGGTCATACCAAAGCTTTGTGTGTAAGAGCCTCCGTCATTGGCTAATAGGAAATCAGCTGGTAACGGTTGAAATGCCTGATGAACTTGATGGCCCTCCTCCCATCACCATGGACAGGTAAAGTGAAAATTTTAACTGTTTTTAAAGCTTTTCTTGCCCTTATTACTGTATTGTTTGCAAAGATGTACAGTACACTGGAAATGGAGGGTGCAGTTACTCACAGAACATTTGTTTTTGTTGTCGGCAGTGTCAATGATGTGGAGGCTGGAGGAGGGAGCTGGGAGGGGTAGTCAGAAGAGGCCATCCAGTAGCACGGTATTCACTGTTTTTAACTTTTTTAGTGTTTTTGTATTAAATAAAATAGTTGTAATCATCCACATAGGGATTTTCTTTATTTATGTAAGGAAATGGGGCATCCAGGAATGTTTTGAACCCCTTAACCGCGGGGTGTCACTTTTGTGACGCTCGGGTGCAATGGATCATACCGTGGGGCATCACTTTTGTGATTCTGTGTTATTTTGAATTAGCCTGGGCTTTCAAGTGGTGACTTGTATCATTTATCAGTACCACCAGTGTCCAACAACAGTCAGCACAGCTAATGTCATCTGTACTCCCATCCATTGTTGACAATTTAGCCATTTTCCCCCGTTCTTGACTCCCCTCTCTACCTCCCCTCCATTACCCTCTCCTCTCGCCTGCCCGGCCACGCCGCGCTATGCAAATCTTCCCCGGATTTTTCCACTGATTTCATCCATGGAAATGACCCCTATCCTTATACAAAAATAATATATATAAAAAAGAAATAAGGTAATTGACAGTGCCATACACCTGGAATCAGCTAATTATCATCTGGGAACACCCCACGTGCACTCACTTGCTAATTTTCCCTTGAAATATGCCATATGACCTATTCTTGTAATATAACTATATATAAGAAAGGAAGGGAGAAGCCCGAGTGATATTTACATTCACCTGGAACTACCTAATTTATTATGCACTGTCTAGATTTCCTACGAATTATTTCATAGGATATAAATTAGCAGCTGTCACCACACTGACACTGTCAACCCTTGGCTGCCCATGTACGCCACGTCATTCAGTTCAGTGTCGTCCTTTGAGGTGAAACTATGTCGCACTCGCGCCCCTCCATTTCCGCCGCTTCTACACCCATTGCAAAGGGCCCCTGTGACCTCTACTCCTACTAAACCTCGTGTGGGAAGCAGTAAAGGGCTAAGTGACTCTGCTGTGGAACGTGAACTGGCTGAATTATCAACGATAATGGTGGATAGTGACTTTGATACTTGGAGTAATGACAGTGAAAGTGAAAGCTTCGCTCTCTACGTAGTTTACTGAATGAGAAAGTGAATGCCTGGATTGAAAATATACTACTACAGTAATCCCTCCAATATCCGATATAATTGAGCCAAAGGCATGTCCGAATATTGATTTTGTCCGGATATTGGGCCTTGAAGCTCCAGCACTGGTCATTCATGACCCTAGCCTAACCTAACCTAAATCAGAAAACTACCTTCCTACCTCCCTACTGGACATGTATAGCACTTATTTAGGTCCCTTTTCACATAAATAATGCACACAAAACATGAATTAATTGAACTTTAACCAAAAAATGATGATTTAGAGGTGAGTGAGGCATAGGTGCTCAGAACTTGCCAGCATAGTATAAGTAAGTATCTGACATGGAAATCATCTTTTCTCACATTTTATGCACTAAATTATTGGATACAAAGCATCAAATACAGTAAATGATGTAAATTGCTACCAGAAAAATGGTTAGGTTAGGTTAGGTTATGACCGCACATGAAATTCACTGCCTTTCACCTTTTTCATAGCTGGTGCACTTAAAAACCATGCATGAAAAAATTAAATTGCAGGCAGGAAATTATGATTAACATTTAGGGAAATTTTTTAACACATTTACAGCATGATGAAAACAGGTTAGGCATGAAAATCTTTATGGTAAGCATAGGTTAGGTTAGGTTAGGTTAGGACCGGACATGAAATTCACTGCCTTTCACCTTTTTCATAGCTGGTGCATTTAAAAACCATGCATGAAAAAATTAAATTGCAAGCAGGAAATTATGATTAACATTT
>JAGKTI010013757.1:0-11126 GCA_018397915.1 Birgus latro
GTTATTTGATAGTTCTCAGAGCTGTTAATGATGTATAGTGTAATATAGTCTCTTGGAATCTGTTTCTTCATTCTATATTCGTCTGTCTGATGGCTTAGGTTGATGGTGTTGATAATGTGCTGCTTTATTATTACTGACCTTTTTCCCCTCCTGAAGATGGACTTAGGAGCATAATCACTCCAGTCTTAGATGGGATTGAAGGTCTAGATGGTGGTGGTGGTGGTGGTGGTGAACTAATGCACGATCATCCTGCAGACAGCTGGGCGAGGGTTTGTGGAGGGGTACTTGATCCAGCTAGGGGTTCGGACACTACCCTCCATCTTCTCCCTGCTACGTCACCCCAGTAAACTAGTACCACTCTTTGTTCACCCCAACAACACTAAGGCGGGCATCTTTCTCGCTTGGTTCACTGCAGTCTTCAAGGTATGCTTACCAGTGGAATGCTTTTGTTCTTTTTAATCATTAGCCTCTGCAGTCTGGTGTATTTTTCATTTTATTTTTACTCTCCCCTGACTTTGTTATTCAGCTTTGGAGAGACTTTCCAAATTGGAGAGATTAGATACAGCCTTTACTTATCCTATCAGTATACGAGGTCCCCCCAGAACTGAATAAAATTGTCGGTAGGTAACAGTAATTAAGGGGAAAATATGCCATTGGATTGAAGGAATTGACAGTTATATTATTATACCAGAGTGCTTAAACATATAAGCAAGCTCACAGTTTTAGATAGTCAGTTATAGAACACCTGTACAGTACTTGGTAGCTGTATTCAGCCTGCACTGCACATTGTAGATAAAGAATATCAGATATGTTCTGTCATCACATGCTTCTGCACACTGGCCATCGATAGGTCATTCTGTGAGGCACTGCTGTTCTGCTACCTATCAAGCATCTTTACATGTCACCACTAGAGCACTAATATCCACTGTCCATATTGAATACTGTTTATGTTTCTGCTGTCTCATTTAGAACTGATGTAATGGAATTAGTACTAGGTGTTTCATATGTGGTAGGTGGGGGCACTCACCATCCACTCACTCAGTATAGTGCTGCTCTCAGGTGTCTGCCTTTTCCTCTCCTCCTTCCTTCTTTCTTTCCATCCTCTTCTGTCTTTCTTTCCTTCATTCCTTCCTCGTCCTTCTGCCTATGGGTGACTTTACACTCCCTCTTCTGTCTTTCTTTCTTTCATTCTTTCCTCTTCCTTCTGCTTGTGGGTGACTGTACACTGAGTGACAAGCCAGATGGTTTCTTGTACACAAGGAAACCACTTACTATGCTGGGTGGTAATGATATAACCAAATTATGGCATCTGCTGGTGTAGTGGGTAATTGAGGTGCTTCATTCGGATTGACCGGGTGAAGGTTTATATCCAAGGGATGGTTGGAGTTTATTGCTCACGTAATGCCATTCGGGGCTGAGTGAGGCTGGTCACTCTCATTTCAAATGTCAGGACCTATCTGCTTAGCCCCGGGCTCCTACACTCCTCATGGGGCAGTATAGGATTAGATGATGGTTGGATGGATTTTATGACATGCTGTTGGGTCTTCTGATTGACTAATAAAGGCTGTTTTAACAAAATTCTGACCATCAGACAGTTCCCTTCTCCTACCTACGATCAGACTTTAGAAGGCAAACCATTTCTCTAACTACATGACCACTTACCTCATGCACACTCACTATCACAGCACACAGTCCTTCAACATAACCTCAGAAGATCCCTGGGAGCACATGGTTGAAGTGGCTAGATTTCTTTGGTCCTCTGGGTTCATGTTCAGATGAACCTCGGGTTGTTGCAACTACTGTACTGCTATACTTTTTTTCACCTTAACTCGGCCCTTCTTGCTTGCTTGCTTGCTTTTTTTTTTTTTTTTTTTTTTTTTTTTTTTTTTTTTTTTTTTTTTTTACTAATATGATGTACCTTAATGACTTGCACCGTATTCTAGTCTTAATCTGTTTTTACAAATAAGGACTCAAGATGAAGAGGTGGCAGTCTCAGGCCAGGTTAAAGCAAAATGAGTATACATTGATCCCTTGGTTATTGCTCATAATTGGTACTGAACATGGCATGTGATAACGGAATTGTGCAATAATGTATACAGTACACAGAACCTTTGAGATATATCCCAAATGGTACCAGGCAAAACATGTAAGCCCAAATTTTCCCTTTTACAGCAATTTAGGTCCACTACCTGTAATGCATAAATACTCTTATGGTAAGTACCAGAAACACACACAGGCATGGTTAGGCTGATAGAAAGTAATGGAAAGGGCACAGTAAGGAAGAATCATGTACCACAGAGAAGCCTGAGATGGGCTTGAGGTAAAGAGTTTTGAGGCTAGGGAGTGGAGAGTTAACTCCTTGAGTAGGACCTCATCTTTGAATCCCCCAGAGTCATTAGAAACCACAGACTCTGCATCATCATCATTGTTGGCGGAAACCAGCTCGGGCACACAATAACGACGTTTTTGAGCCAAAAAATGCGCATTAACGGTAGGAATACAGATTTTCATCTCTCAGTGATAACAAAAACCACTATAACTAGTAGATCACTGTAATAAACAGGGAGACTCAGTTCATAACAAAGGTTCATCATGATTCATACAAGCACAACTAAGTATTCAGGTTGTGGAAGTGGCTCAGTTCAGTCAGGTAGAAATAAACCAACTTTACATCCCTGGTTCAGGGTACATGCTGTGTAGGGCGGTGGTTGACGGGGCGAGAGGAAGAGAGTCATGGGGCCATAGCTGGGGCACTAGCAGGGTTCTCCATGTACTGGTATCCAGCACACTCCATGGCCCTGTACATCATGTGGAAGGTGCTGGAGGTAAGGCATACACTTTATGTCTTCTGAATAGATAACTCTTCCTTATGTAGCGTGGAGTCAGGTTTCCAAGATCTTGAATAGTGAGTAAATGAGTGTGTGGCCTATTTCATTGGGCATGTTGATTATTTCTCTGATCATGTTTTTCTAATTCTTTGCTTTCTGGACCCTACTTCACTCCATTTTGGAGTAGGAAAAAGAGGTCTGGATGATGATGATCCATCCATCCATCATCCCATCCAATCCTATGTTGCCCCATGAGAAGCGTAGATGATGATGATGATGGATATAATTCTAACTCACATTACACTACATTCATTATTTTGCATAGCATTTTATGTAGAATTTTAGTTTGATGGTGATTAGCAGGCACATTGTACTGCTTTTCTTGTAATGCTTAGAATTTTATGTAGAATGTTAGTTGAAAAATATGGTTACAGTGAGGATGTATTAACACAGACGTTGTATTGCTTTTTTTCTTTTACAGTAGGATCATGCCATTAACGTCTAATTTGTGCCAGAAAAACGCTGTTGTTAGTGAAAACGTTATTTGCTTGACATTAAAATACGTGTATTAAGGATTTATTGTTGCTGCCTCCCCAGGGCTTTTACCTATTTTTCCCATTTGAAGCCCTCATATCACTACTTTTTTTTAACTGAAATAATAAGATTAGTTATTAAATCATCATGAGCAATATAAAACTTGCCTTAAAGGAGTTAATGAGGTGTTTGGTATGATGATTGTTCTGAGGCTTGCGCATGGAGGCTACTGCGGCTTACCCCCTGACCCCTCGCTGGCCTCGTCCCCATACCTGCCTCTCACTTTTATCAACACTTCATTAAACCCCATAAAGTAAAAATCTTCAGGCAAGTCCCCAATGTCATCAGTGTTTTCACCTATTTCAACTCCTCTGTTGTCCTTCCTCGGCTGGCTGACATTGTGAAAGAGAGTGATGAGTGACTGATTGCGGGCATTCACTCGGTCGTGATACTGTTTCTGGTATTTTCATGAAATTTGATTTACAAGTCCAGTCATTAGTCATTAATTCTGGTGGACACTCTCTCTCTGTCTCAGCAGACTTGAGTTGTGGCAGGAGTGCCAACCAGATATGTTTAATAGTTGCCAGTGTTGTATTATTCCAGGGCTTTCATGAAGAAATTTACTGCCTGTCGAATATTATATTTCTTCCAGAATGCAGCAACAGTCATTATGGCAGGTATGCCAGGTAGAGCAGGTGAGTCAGGTGGGGCTGTGGAGGTGGAGGGGGATGCAGCTTGTGAGTCAGGTGGGGCAGTGGCAGGAGAGGGGATGGCAGCAGGGGATGGAGTGAGGGGAGGATCCTCCATCTCCTTGCTGCTGGGCACATTTTCGGCAGTTCCCCTCATCTCTTCTTGTTTGTCTGCTTCATTCCCCATCTAGTTATGAACATATTTGTAGTATAACAACTTGGTATTCACAAAATAACCTGTAATTCGAGTGAATCCAAACGTTATTGTAGAAACTGGGTATTCATTCTAACTTACAGTTATTGCCGAAAACGTTATTGTTGAAACCGTTATTGGCGTGATCCTACTGTAATTTGCGTTATACAGTAAAACCTCGATATAATGGACTTCAGTAGACTGGAATTCGCTTTTATTGGAATCAAGGGGCTACCTCACTAAATTCTTATACAGGTATACCTCGATATATGATACCTCTAGATGCAATGCCCTGGCTTAGTGATAGGGGTAGATGAAATACCCAAGCAAGACGGGCATACATCCCCAACCACCACACACACCCCTTCCCCTCAACGGACCCCTGGAGGTACGTCACCCTGCTGCATTACCCTTTACTGGGACCAGCGCTCACCAGGATTGGGGCAGGATCTGTGTACCAACAGACTTCCCGAGTAGGACTGCGGCTACACCCACCGTGCTTCTTTTTCTTACTGCCCCCTGTAGGACCACGACGATGTCCACCATGTTTGTCAGGGAAAGGACGCCCACCGTGCTCCTTTCACCTACAGTCTGAAGCAGGACCGTGACAATGCCCATCGTGCTCGTCGGGGAGGGAATGCCCACCGTGCTTCCCTCACCTGCAGCCTCCGCTGGGAGCAGGACCACGGCGACGCTCACCATGCTCGCCAGGGAGAAGGTGCCCACCGTGCTCCTCTCACCTGCAGTCCCAGGGCATAGCAGAACCGCAGCGGTGCCTGCTGTGCCTGTCAGGTAGGGAACGCCCACCATGCTTCCCTCATATGCAGCCCCCACCAGGAGCAGGACTGCGGCAATGCCCACCGTGCTCGTCGGGGAGAGGACGCCCACCGTGCTTCTCTCACCTGCAGTCCCAGGGCCTAGCAGAACCTCGGCAGCGCCCACCATGCCCTCTGGGGAGGGAACGCCCACTGTGCTTCCCTTGTCGCTAATCCTGCGGCACCCACCGAGGGTCATGCCCCTTGCTCGCCTTACTCCTCTAGAGGCCGAGCGGGATGCCCCTCCCGCTCTCCCCACACCTCAAGGGACGGAGCCGGCTCCTCAGTGGAGTCGCTGTTGGAAGGACTCTGGAGTGGCCCTATAGTGAGCCTAGGGGTACACTTACTGCAACCAGCGCCCCTACGTCGCCAGTTGCTGTTGGACTCCCGGAGAAGAAGCCGCAGGCAGCCCCTGTTGGACTCCTGACGAAGGCGAGACTGCAGCCCCCAGTCACCAAGGAACGCCTCCAGGACTCCCGGCCGAGACCTCCCCAGACCAGCCGGCAAACCATCCTCCACCAAGGGTAGGCGCAAGGCAGCACGCCTACTTGCTCTGTTCGGCCCCAGCCCTGAGGGAGGCCCCTTCCAGTGAAAGGCCTTCCACTACACCGCCCAGCAGCCCCCACCTGACGATCCTGCGTATGACAGTGCTCCCACGCCCCTACAGGGAGCACATACCTGACTGGACCCCTCCCACTCCTGGGTGCCACCTGCAGTTACCCTGTCACCCTTAGTCACAAACCCCAAATCTTTGTATCTCCCATAGTGTAATTCATCACGTTGTATTGTGCCCAGCTACTGTTTTCTTTATGGTAATATACGTCTTTCTTTACCCCTGCACAGATGTTGACCTTGTACACGGGTTTTATTCGCCCATGTATGGAGTACAACTCTCATGTGTGGGGAGGCTCCCCACTTGCAGCCCTTCTCAATAGGGTGGAATCAAAGGCTTTTCGTCTCATTAACTCTCTTCCTCTTACTGACTCCCTTCAACCTTTGTCTCTTTGCTGCACTGTTGCTTCTTTATCTCTCTTCTATCGCTACTTCAATGGTCACTGTTCCTCTGAACTGTCTGCTTGCATCCCTCCACCTCTACGACGGGCACGTAGTACCCGTCTAGCAACAAACTCTCATCCCTTTTCTGTCCAACTCTCTAATGCAAGAGTTAACCATTACTCCCAGTCCTTCATTTATGCAACTGGTCAACTCTGGAACTGTCTCCCTCTGTCTGTATTCCCTACTTCCTATGATCTCCAATCTTTCAAGCGCAGTGTGTCCAGGCATCTCGAAATTAATGGATCTTGAATTTGGCTCTCTTTTGTATTGTTTTTACTTTTTCTTGGAAGGAACAGTATGCGGGCCCTGGCCTTTGGTTCCTTCTTCCTTGCATNCTGTTCCTCTGGTTGCATGCTCTGGACCTGGTTTGGAAAGAACCCAAATCAGACCTTCGTACTCAGAGAGCAAGGAGTTGAGCTCTGAGTACGTGGCATAACAGTAGAAATACCACCATAACCCACCTAACGATGACCAAACCCCAGTTTAACGATGGGTTTTTATTTTTTTTTACCGATTTCAATGATATTGTTGACCAAAATTGTGTGTTTAGGTTGATTTATAAACTTTTTAGACTTAGATTAATGTGTTTTAGCCATAGGTGGGGTGAACATTGCCATTTTGAGGTATAGTTTACTAAGCTTGAATTTTCCCAGACATATTTGACGATTTTCAGATTTTACTTGTTGGCTTTAGTGAGTTATTTACAGGTGTTAGGCTTAGGTTAGCTTCTTTTACAGCTGTTAGGCCATTTAGATTGGCTTTAAACTTGTTTTTTGAACTCATTTGGGTGGGTTTAGGACTTGGTTGGGGGGGAGAAACCCAAGGCTCAAAAATGCATTCCTATACTTTACATGTTAAATCTACCCAGAGATACGATACCCTGCCTAACAATGGGTTTTTACTTAACCAGTTGCATCGTTAAACTGGGGTATACCTTTATAATGGAAAAAGTCCGATAAAGCCAGAAACAGTTCGGACTGCCTGACCACTTTAGCAATGTTCACGAAAAGGAGGTAAATAAAAGACATGTTTATCTGTGTACAGTACAGTATTATTATATATATTACACCATTTGATTATTGTAGTGAAGGTATAATACAGTACAGTACCTCAGTGCTATTGAAAACAGTTTAAAAACCGTTGATGCAATCAGGACTAATGTGTTATATACTAGAAAAAGTCCTGGTTAGCAGGGGGAAGTCTGGATGTTACTATTATCTAAATTTCGCTTTTTTCGGAATGACTTGGGCCTCAATTAGTCCATTATAGTGAGGTTTTACTGTACCTGCATTTGTAATGTGAATGAATCTGGCTTTAGGAGTGGCAGAGGATGTGTGGATCAAATATTTGCAGTGAGACAGATAGCAGAGAAGGCTCGTGAGAAGGACCATAAGGTGTTTATGGGATTCATGGATCTGGAAAAAGCATATGACAAAGTGGACAGAGAAGGATTGTGGAAAGTTTTGCAGATGTTTGGTGTAGACGGTAAGCTGCTAGGTGCCGTCGAGAGTTTTTATGATGATAGTGAAGCATGTGTAAGTGTTAATGGGCATCTAAGTGAATGGTTCACGATCAGTGTGGGCATGCGACAAGGTTGTATGATGTCCCCATGGTTGTTCAATATATAGATGGATGGGGTGATGAGAGAAGTAAAAACACAAGTAATGGAGAGAGGGATGGCATTGGTAAAGAATGGTGATGGATAGAATATCTCAAAATTGTTGTATGCTGATGATGCAGTACTGCTTCCAAATACTGGACAAGAACTTGGTAGGCTAGCTTCCAAATGCCAGACAAGAACTTGGTAGGCTAGTGCAGAGTTTTGCTGATGTCTGTGAGTGTCGTGCCTTGAGAGTCAAGGTAGAAAAGAGTAAAGTAATGGTTACTGAGAGAGAAGGTGACTCCCAGTGCAATGTTACAGTGAATGGAGAGAGACTGGAACTGGTGAGAGAGTTCAAATACCTGGGTACAGTGATAGAAAAGAGAGGAAAATTTGCAAAAGAAGTTGAAAGTAGAGTGACACAAGGAAGAAAAAGTAGCTGGTGCAATGAAGACCTTGATAAGAAACAAAGGCTTGAGTGTTGTACCTGTGTGAGGCTTACTTGCAGGAGTGTTAGTGCCAGCTTTAATATATGGATGTGAGACTATGGTGTGGCATGAAAATGAAAAGTCAAGAGTAAGAGCAGTGGAAATGGGACTGCTGAGGAATGTATGTGGAGTACAGAGGGTGGATAGGATACGAAATACTGTGATTTGTGAAAGATGTGGAGTGAGGAAGTCAGTGGAACCAGAATCGAAGAGAGTGTGCTGAGATGGTATGGTCATGTGGAGAGAATAGACAACAATAGAGTAGTGAAAAGGTATATCTGAGCGAATTTGAAGGAGGGAGGAGGCAAGGTAGGCCAAGGAGAAGGTGGAAAGATACGGTGGATGAGTGTGTGAGGAAGAGAGGTTTGGAAGTCATTGAAGCTAGGGAACTGAGAAGAGATCGAGCTGACTGGGTGAATGTTGTGAGGAGAAGTGCATGGTCAGGGATTTGGCACCCCATCTTAACATGGCAGCATCTGTATTGACTTTATTGGATACGTTTGTGTGTAGTTACAAAACGTGGTGAATGTTTTTGGCATATCCGATAGAGCCAGGATTATGGGGGCTTGAATGATGAGTGAATGGAAGCGTGACCCATTGGATTGGGCAAATTTGGGCTGTCTGGACATTGCTACTCCTCACCCTGCCCTAGGGTGGGAAAGGTTCAGATGATGATGATGATGAATCTGGGCCATTCCACAGGGCCTGCTGTTGATAGTTTTCCTACTTTCCTACTTTCATGTGTGCTAAGTCTTACCTCGCAACTTCTTTAGGTAGCGAAAAAGGCTGGGATGGTGATGATATTTAGCATTATGGATAGATTTTAGTGGATTAGAGGGCTGTATTCTAGGTGGCATAGGAGGCTTTGTAACACATTTTCCTTAAAAGATTTATTTGAATGACTTCTGTTTATCTTTCCTTCATTCTTCCTCTTCTTTCTGCCTTTGGGTGGCTCTACACTAGGTGACAAGCCCAATGGTTTCCTGTACAACAGGAAACCATTTGCAATGTTGGGTGGTAACCGTATAACCAAATTATGGCGCCTGGTGGTTTAATGGATAATTATGGTACTACAGTCAGATTGAGCAGGTGAAGGTTTATATCCAAGGGGTGGTTGGGGTGTATTGCTCATGTAATGCCACTCAGGGATGAGTGAGGCTGGTCACTCTCATCTTAAATATCAGGACCAACTTGCCTAGCCCCGGGCTTCTGCACTCGTCATGGGACAACGTAGGATTTGATGACAGATGGATGAATAAACCTGAACATTCTCATGTATGTTATTTATATGATTTTGATATGGACATGGTTTACATTAATAACATATAAGGATGCTGTTTAGTGTAAACTGGTAAGGAAGAGACATTACAGAATCTTTAACACCACTTTGAACTGTATTCTCATTTGCTAAAGAGACTTCCTAGTGCCTCTTTCTGAGTTATTCATTTTCTACAGTATACCTGTTGTTATTATATTGTACCCTTCTGTTTATATATACAGGTTCTACAATGATGACATACTATGCAAAAATAACATGGAAAAATATATCAGTGTTATAAATGCTAAAATAAACCATTAAGGAAAAGGATGTTAGAATGCTCCCAAGCCAGTGAGAAAACAGATTGTAGAATACAACCTAGAATGTATCCTCCTGCTTCCCTCCAGAGCATGTATGAGATGGGGTGTAATCAAGGTCACCTGCCTCGTATACCATACTCCATAGAACTGCTGTACAGCCTGGCAGTTGGTTACCTCTTCCACCTAGCAGTGATGGAGAAGCATTACTTAAAGGCTTCCTATTGGCGCTTCCTCAGTAGACTTACATGGGGCAGGTCAGTTTGCTTTCTTGAACCCTCCCCTCCCCTCCCCTCTCCTCCTAACTTTCTGTCCTCTTCCCTTCCTCCTCCTCCCCCCCCCTTCCACCTTTAGTTGTGCAGGATGATGATATACTTTTTATAATCTGGTATTTTTTCTCCAGACAACCGCAATCAGCCTGTGAGAAACTTTTTGAAGAAGGATTGGATATGGGCTTCATAGCTTAGTTCACTCTGCGGGGACATTCCTAAGTTGAAAATTGTCTGGAAATAGCAAGAAGATACAAAAAGATCTTTTACTGAAGGGAATAAAGAAATTTAGTATCCAGTATTATCCTTGTGCTTAACCCCTAAACCACGGGGTTGTGGGAGGCGGTCCTGGCACTTCCCGCCGGTGGTAATTCGCGCTCTGACTTACGTTTTTAAAATATTGGGCAAAACTAGGCTGAGTGATATAAATATCACTCGGTCTTCTCTTAAAATTTTTCATATACCTGTATATTTATATCTTGAAGGCCCGGTTACTTAAAAAGAAAACAGAGGCACCCAACTGACCGCCCATGGCTCGATCCATCGCCACCGAGTGTCATGAAAGTGACGGCCCGTGGTTAAGTGGTTAATGAAAAATCACAGTAAATACTAGTTATGTCTGCAGTAAAACCCTGTTATATGCCACAGATTTATTCCAAAAGTTTCGTTTTTTCATTATGTACAACCAGTACAAGAAAGTGGGAGAAGCTGGCTAATCAGCTTTATAGGTAGCAGTGGAAATTTAATTGGCAGTTATGAAGGTAATGCATTATGAGAATGGACTGTAAAATCAACTTTATATTGCTACGCTTTCCTTCCCTGCTTAACTAGAGACACAGAATACAGCTCACAAACAATCTGTTATTCCCTTAATGTAACAGCCCATCACACATCAGCACATTTACTTTATGCATCGACTGTGGCACCAGTCGAGCAGGGCAGTACTCCCAAGGTGGATGGAAAGCTGGTGACAGGGAGAGCTGAAGCTCCCGTTTCATTAGCCCTCGGGACAAGTTCCTGACCATCCCCCTTTGCTGAACTTTTTCAGTGTTTCAGTAACACAGAGAGTAGGCCAGCAT
>JAGKTI010013758.1:0-18513 GCA_018397915.1 Birgus latro
TGATCAAAGACGACCGAATGCCAGCCGCCATATATATATTTTTTTTATATGGATTGGCTTTTTGTGAAACACAGTGACTGAATTCAAGAGTTTTGCGAGTTTACTTTAAATCTGGTTTGTAGGTAACTTGTACCTTACCCAATAAAAAATTTTGGCAAGCAATTAGAATTCAGCCATGAATGCATTTGCTTCGTCATTGGTATTATCATTATTAGTAGTAGTAGTAGTATTAGTATTATTATTAACTTATTAAATCATTATTTAATTTATTATTATTATTATTATTATTATTATTATTATTATTATTATTATTATGACATTTTTCCCCAAAATCCAAGAACATTATCATGACAGTTTTCCCACTAATTAAGAAATAATAATAATCACCATCATTGTTATCATGACCTTCTTCCCACTTTTCATGAACAATCATCAACAGTATAACTAAGACATTCTCTTAATTCTTTTATCTACATAGTTTTAACCCTTTGAAATCCAATGACCTTTTTTAGCATTTCATTCTCAACGAGTATTTAAACTGTACTGTATGATCCAGAATATGATATGATCTCATATCCCTATCAGAAAAGTGAATCTGGCAGTGTGACAGGGAAGCCAGTGCAGTTTGACTGAAACTTTGGCAGTGTGACTGAAGTTATCTGTGGTAGCATTTTTGTAACTGGTAGAATTCCTCTATTTTACTATAGTTAAGTCTAATGGAACAAGCCATTAGTCAAGAAGTGTTCAGATTAAAAGTAATCTAAGAAATAGCGCTTTTCTGCATCGTGCCTCGAAAATGATGAATATCGAAACTGATCGTGTGGAAGAACCATATGAGACCTCATGCAGGCCTCCCTCCATCCAGAAAGCATCCGACACTCATCTAAGGAAAGACTATGGTGGTTGACCCTAGATAACATCTTAGTGTACTGTACAATTATTGGAGTTAAAAGTTGTCCAGAGTCTGTGATGGAGCCGGTACAGATGGAATCAAAACAACGCTTCAAAGTCAGCAGGTATAATGACATTCAAACAAATAAAATTATTATAACTATCCAATCCTTTCGTACTAAGACTGTTTATCTTTTTTTAGAAGATAGAATCTGACCTGGCTCACGCCGATCTGAACTCAAATTATGTAAAATTTTAAAAGTCGAATAGACTTTCATAACTGCTGCATTATGAAGAAATTTTAATTCAACATCGTGGTTGCAAACTTTTCTTTCAATGAGGACTCTCAAGAAAAATAACGATGTTATCCCTAAAGTAACTTACTCTCTTATTCTTTAAAAAGTATCATTTATTATCAAAAACCTTTGTTTACATAAAAAAAAAAAAAAACTGTTAATTTATCTATATCTTTTATGCCCCAACAAAACAGGTTTTTAGTACTTTTCCTTGCACTAACAAACTAGTTTAATACATAATATGGTGTATAGATTTATAGTATCTTCAAAAATATTAAAGCCTTTTCACTTTAAAGTTAAATTCATTTGTGTGTGTGTGTGTGTGTGTGTTGACAGTCTATCACTCGTTCAGCCTTTCATACATGCCTCCAATTAAAAGACTAATGATCATGCCATTATTGCACAGTCAGAAATACCGCTGCCCTTTAATTCAGTGGGCAGGTCAGACTGTGTAAATCTTCACAAAGATATGAATTTGTTAACACGCCCAGTCGCGACTGCCTTTTTACCCAACCCACCCTCAGCAAACCCGTCGGATTTTCAACTAGTCGTTTTTTTGGCTCGCACATTCACTTTTGGTGAGAAACATCGAAAATTCAGCGAAAAAGCGCTCATCTGAAGTGAAAAATATCCTAAACATGTAAGGGGTCCCTTATCTCAATACCGGTTTTATGATGCCGCGCTTCATAAAAGATGCTCCCTATGCGAGGGAAACTTAACCAAAACCACACAGACTCGGAGATATTTATTTATTTGGTACGAATTTATATGTAGTACAAGAGTATACTGCTTTTCATACAATAATATAGGCAATATAAGTGTTGTTCCCTTTACGAATAACATCAACATATCATACCTACCTTGGCAATGTTACCTCCTCATTACTTCTGTTCATTACTATCTCTGGTGCCATGTAATCTTTGACCTTCACATCAGGAATCATTTTCACCTTGAATTTCGCCATTGGAGTGACCATGGTGCTATGTGTCTTTACTGGCCATGTCACTGCTAACAGGCGAGTTGTGAGAAAATGGCGCATCCCCCGAGGGGGGAGTTGCACAGGGTCAGGCAGAGTTGCCACCTAGCTGGGGGTAGAAAAAGGTCTCCCACATGTGCCTACCAAAAATTACCCGCGAATCTTGATAAATGTGCAAACGACGGGCCTTGCAATTAACTCGTATGATGCACGTCGGTGGGTCTCAGCATGAAAAAAAGTTGTGACGTGCATCGTAGCATCGTACGTCGAGGGGACTGGGCGGGTTAAACAAGCGGAGATATGCCGAGTTCCTTAAACATTTCACAAATTATAATTTATGAGAGATTTTTTTTCTTACATCTAAATTTTACTAACGATTTCAGAATACCTACACAATCTTTGCACTAACAAACTAGCTTAATACATAATATGGTGTAAAGATTTATAGTGTCTTATCATCTTTCTATAATATTAAAACCTTTTCATTTTAAAGTTACATTCATTTTTTTTTTAGACAGTCTATCACTCGTTGAATCTTTCATACATGCCTCCAATTAAAAGACTAATGATTATGCCACCTTTCACAGTCAGAAATACCGCTGCCCTTTAATAATTCAGTGGGCAGGCCAGAGTATGTAAATCTCCACTAAGATATGTTTTTGTTAATTAAACAAGCAGAGATAATATATGCCAAGTTCCTTAAAAATTTGACAAATTATAATTTATGAGAATTTGTTTTTTAGCATCTAAATTTTACTAATGATTTCAGAATAACTACACAATCCAAGTTAAAATGTACTTTCTACTGCTTGAAACAAAAAAAGCAATAAAATATATAATACTTCTCTATATTGGTTAAGAAAACTTTTAAAAATGACTACTGTTAAGCCTATTTAAAAAAAAAAATATCTACATATAAGTTCTATAATTTTACATTTTAGAAGAAAAAGCTCTTCCTTTATCTTCTTTGTTGCACAAACTAATTCGGCACATAAATTAAATTTATTTCTTATAAAGACAGATATAATAGCTCAATTGGCATATCACCTCTAATATTAAGTTTGAAATTTTGTTGCAACAAAAACGTCTTCTTAAAATTAACTATCTTTTTTTTTTTTTTTGGGGGGGGGGGATGAATATTGTAGATTAAATTCTGAAAACCTATTATACACAAGATACAATTTTTAATATTTACTTTTTAATTTTTTTTAGTGCTATTTCTACCTTCTTTCACAATACTTTTTACTTTCACTAAACTACTATTTCAATAAAATCTACTACACACACACACACAAAAAGTTTTCTTAAATTTCTGTCCTTATAACAAAAGGAAGATTTCTAATTTCAAGGTAACCTATAATATACGTACTCTTCTCGGTGTAAACGAGCTGCATATCTCAAGCTCTATCTCTCCTTCCAGGTACAATTTCCAGTACACCTACTATGTCACGACTTATCTTAATTTAATGAAAGTGACGGGCAATATGGGCACATTTTAGAGCTAGAATCAGGCTACTTTATTAAAGTAGCCTTACTTTTAGGTCCTCCTTCAAAGTTCGTAATTCTAAAATCTATTCATAATAATATAAACTTTATTGTAACCCATCTTAAGCTAAATATATGCTGCACCTTGATCTAATATTCTAACGTGGTTATTTCAATAACTTATTCTGTAGAAATTATCTTAATGACGGTATACAAACTACAATAAAATAGGTAAGATTTTTTGTGGCTTATCGTTTAAAAGACAGGTTCTTCTAATCAGAATAAAATACCGCCAAATTCTTTGAAGTTAAAGCACATAACTGTTACTAATCAGGTATTGAATTTTTCTTAAAAGTATAGTAGGGTATCAAATCCTAGTTTATTTCCTTTATTTGTTAACTTATTAATTGAATAATATTAATTCATTTATTGCCCTAAAATTGATTTTACTCTTTATCAAATTAAAATATTATTAACTAACATAAAAGCTAAATATCAACTTTTCTTCACTTTCCCTTCAAGTATAACCGCGTCTGCTGACACAAAATTTAGACAGAGATAATTCAGTTTACTCTTTCTATACTTCACTAATACAAAGAATAATACACATTGAGACTTACCTAAGCTTAAAGTTTTTAACCCTGTTTCCTTGGGAACATAAAAATTTTCATATGTTATTAATTGAAAAGCAAATATTTAAAGCAAGAATCAAACTTATACAGTATTTATAAAAAAAATTTCAAAGCATAATTCAACGCTGGCCCTGGCTGAAAACGAAAAAGTATAGTAAGTTATCCCTCATATTTTATCAGGTTATATAAATATATATCAAATCGCCTTATGTATGATTTGACACGAAACTCAAGGAAAATATAAAGCAACAGCCCTACTCATTTGTAATCGAGCCCAGCTGGCATATTCCACTATCCGACCTGCTTATCTCACCTATAACATATACAAAACATAGGGTCAAATCCACATACTTACCGAATGAGATCAGGTTCTTATATGATAAGGTTCCATGCGACCATATCTGCTATGGAACGGGATGCGGATGTGCCTGTGGACCCCTTCACACACGCTCTCATCGGCTGTGTTCCCAGGGTCCACAGGAGCCTTACCTCAAGATCGTCCCCATAATTTATCTTCTAAAATGGATCTTATGCCACCTATAGCGACCCATACACGAGAGATCTGAGTCAGGTTTCTTTCATTGATACTTAGAGCCCCCTTATTTAGCTGATTAGTGTATTAAAAAGAGAATTTATTTTATACTGAATTTTATCATTTTTTAAAAACTACACAAAGTTTATAATGAAAAAAGAAATTTTGATCTGAGACATTGTTGAAGTTTATAAATTATTTATAATATTTTTTGTACCTTCTTTTAAAGTTGATACAGCTTTGTTAGACACGCTTTGAAATGCACTTATTTGCACTTGATTAAATTTACTATAAAGAATAAGAGTAAACTTATGCTTCATTTTCCTTTTTTAGGTAAAAATTGGGTGATTAATGCTAAATTTTCCAATATACTAACCAGCTAAATAAGGGGGTACTATGTATTCATAAGAGAAACCTGACTCAGACCTCCTGTGTATAGGTCACTATAGGTGACATAAGATCCATTTTAGAAGACACGGTGGAAGTTGCATACACATCTTTTATCACTGACTTTTTTACACAACATTTTCCCAGACCGTACCTGCATCTAACTCAGTTACAGACCCCGATTGCACCTCCGTGTGACACAATATTTTTTCCCAGACTGTACCTCCATTTTAGCAATTATTGACCCCGACTGCACCTCCACCTGACAACTATTGACCCAAGCTACAACTCCATCCGACTACATCTCCATTTGACACAACTATTGACCTAAACTGCATCTCTATCTGACGCATCTGCTGACCAGTACTACACCTCTGACTGACACAGTAACTGACCCAGACTGCACCGATGTTTGTTGTTGTAAATTTTTGCCCCAACTTATGGGGACACGGGCAAACAAAGAGCCCGTCAAGGAAAATGCAGAGAAAAATAAGACAACAGCAAAAAAAAAAAAAAAGTGGGGTGAAGAGAGAGAACGGAATACAGGAGCAGCGTAGACACGACAGGAGAAGGGCAGACGGTGGCAAAACTCCAGAAGAGAAGAATTGAAGATCGAAGGGTAAGCAGGGGAGACTTAAGCCTGATCCTCAGAATTTGAGATGTCTAGACTGCACCTCCATCTTACACAATTATTGACCCAGACTGCACATCCATCTGACAATAGTATTGACTCAGACTATGCCTTCATCTGACATATTTTATCCAGACTGCACCTCCATCTGATTCATTTTTCCCAGACTGAACCTCCATCTAACACATTTTTCTCAGACTGCACCTCCATCTGACATAACATTTTTCCCTGACTCCACCTACATCTAACACAACATTACTCCCTGACTACACTTTCCACCTGACACATTTTTCCTACACTGCATCTTTAACCCTTCTCTACCAATGGCAGATTATTAGTACTATTGACAGAGCATTTTATTTGACTTAGGTCAGACCTCTAGTGAGGCAGTTAATGAAAACCACATCTAACTCTTCCAGTTCGGGAAGCCTTTTAAAAGCTGAATATAATCATTTGCTATAGTCTGAGGAAAATGAAAAGAATAGTCAAGAAAAACCTATCATCCCAGTTCAGTCTGAAGAAAAATTTACAAAAGGC
The DNA here is from genome assembly GCA_018397915.1 of Birgus latro. Classification (NCBI taxonomy): domain Eukaryota; kingdom Metazoa; phylum Arthropoda; class Malacostraca; order Decapoda; family Coenobitidae; genus Birgus; species Birgus latro. The sequence continues at coordinate 6,368 of JAGKTI010013758.1, forward strand.
AAAATACAGTGAATATCCTATCCACATTTGTGTGGTTGTTTCAGATTTTTCCACATGTATTCGTCGGACTTTGAGATAAAAGTTGTGTCGTGCTGTACGTCATCGGATTCAAGGGAATGAGAGTGCAGATACAACAAGAGTATAATTGCATTTTATTATATTGGTCTTTCACTGATTTACAAACTTAACTTTAAACTGACAGGGTATTGTTCCTTACAGAAAAATGACATTATATAATCAGTACACTATCCAGGAAGCATGATATTGTTCCTTGTTAAGGCATCAAAATTTGTGAGCATTGCACTGTCTAGAAAGAATATGAAGTCTGCACTCATTTTCAGAAATAAAATGGGATTATGTCAAATACTTGAAAAGTCGATGAAGTTCAGATGTGTATTTTTGTACAAGTTTTAAGTTTCGATCTCGTTTGTGTTTTCATTCCACCTTATTTTATTCACCAAGCATCAATATCCAATGCACTGCCTCGATTAGGGAAATCTGTTTAATATTCTTGTTTGGAAACACATGTAGATTTGTGTCCGAGTTAAAAAGTATTTGTCCTTTCTGTGGAATTTATCTAAGATTTTATGCTAACTCTTTTGAAGGCAGAGTTTGTGACAGAGTGTGAGAATCCTTCAGGTGACTGTTGATTCTTGCGCCTCGTCTCATAAGTCATGTTTTCTGCCTGGTCACTGCCCAGCATGTAGGGCATCTGGGAATCTGGTGGCCAAATATTTATCAATGTTATAAATCAATTTTTACGCCTATCTTAGTCATTGCAATTAGCTATTACAGTAAACTTCCTAATATCTATATGTGCATTATCCGTATCACGTCATTATCCCTATCAATCGAAAATTTTCTTATATAATCCATTAATTGTGTTTTCTGTATTATTCGTGTGAGCTAGGAATATATTTTTTTTTTTCCAGCATTTTAAATCACCCGCTGCGGCGTGGAATGTGTGATCTACAGAGCTGAGCATCCAAATACTGTACAGTATTATTGTTTACTCATTTTTATGTTCGTGTTTCGTGTTAATTTATTGTACTTTTGTGGGTCAGAATGATTTTAGGGCAACTGTACAATTTGCCGATGGTTTCAGGGGTTAGGACTGCATTATTTGTAAGTTCTGATTATTCGTATAGGCATTGGCACTATTAGTGCAAATATCAGGAAGTATCCTATCAGAAATCGCGATGCTTGTCATATTTTTTAATTTCATAATCACTCATGTTTGGCTGTTAAGTGTTTAGTGTCTGTGTTAATGAAGATCAATTCAGAGTAGTCCATTGTAGTGCAACCTTTTACTGACGTGTTGCCGGGACAGCTCAGTCAGTGTTTTCAGTGTTTTCCCTCTATAAATTTCTGACGTCATCATGAGGTGGCACTGATATGACCTGGTGGCTCAACTGCATTGTAATACAAACCTCTCTCAATTACTGTCATATCTCATGAAATGAGGATGGTGGAGTGCAGAAGAGGAACTCAAGCCTGCTGTCCACAGGGTACACATTCAGCTGAGGCTGAGCCTGCTACTACTACTACTACTGCTACTACTACTACTACTGCAACTTCTACTACTACTACTGCTGCTGCTACTGCTACTACTACTGCTGCTGCTACTGCTACTACTACTGCTGCTGCTGCTACTGCTATATACCACTAATGCAGCTTCTACTACTACTATTGCTACTACTTCAACTGCTGCTGCTGCTGCTGCTGCTGCTGCTAGTACTTCTACTGCTCCTAGTACTTCTACTGCTGCCAGTACTTCTGCTACTGCGAGTAAAATTGTTACAAGTACTACTGTTACTACTACTGCTGTTACTGCTATTCCTGTTACTACTATTACTACTACTACTACTCGACTACCATTACTACTGCTACTACTATTACTACGGCTGCTGCTGCTGCTGCTATTGTTGTTACTATTGCTCATAAATATTTTCATACTTTATACTATCCACTTTTTGCATTAATTATTGCATGAGCGATTAGTAATTTCATGAAGCAGCCAAAAAGTCTTTCCCATTTGCAAAGGAATCCTGAGCCGTCTCCGCAGTACACAAGATTGGACAGCGCAGTATTTGAATATGTATATGAAAACGCAGCCTTACACAGAATTCGGCTCAAACTCATGAATATAAGCAAGAGAATTTGCCATAAAGAATCCTAGGTAGCTTTACGATAAACAAATACTCGTGCTTTTTAGTGGTAGGGACACCCATCACCCACTCACTCGGTGTTATGGTGCCTTCAGGTGACTTTACATTGAATGACACGCCAAATGGTTTCTTGTAAATCAGGAAACCATTTACTATGTTGTGTGGTAAACATACAACCAAATGACACTTGGTGGTTTGGTGGGTTTAGACGCTTCAACTGGATTGTCTCTGCAAGAATGTTAAATCTGAGGTATGACTGGAGTTTATTGCTCGTATAATGCCACTCAGGGTTAGGTGAGGCTGACCACCCGTGCCTTTAATGTCGGCACTAGGTAGCTTAGGCCCGAGCCCCTACTCTCCAGATGATAGAAAAAAGGATTGGATGATGGATTGATGAACAAAAATTAACAGTCAATTGTGATCAGTAGTAATAATTTTCACTCTAAAATCTACTCTGGTTTGCTTCTACGTTCACACGCCTTAATCTCGGAAGGTTGGCCGGGGCTGGCCACAAATGGATCCCCTTTCATGCCATTTATTCTTCCGTCATCAGGCTGCTCTCCCTCCGACTTACACCCTCCTGTTCCTATGTCTCTCTGCCTCATCCCTCCATCCTATTCTCGGTCTCCCCTTCCCCTTCTCCCTCTCCACCTCACTCAGATAGTCTTTCCTAGTCAGTCTCTCATTCTCCATCCTCTCCACATAGCCAAAACACATCAAGGTACTTTTCCTATTTGTGGTGCTCAGTAATTGTGAACTTATGATTGCCTCGTCCCCCTTACTGTCCGTCACTTGCCGTTTCAGTGTCCTGGACTGGGGACCTGCTTCAACGGTTTTTCCATGGGCACAGGAGGGGCGCATGGTGCTGACGGTGTGCCTTTAATGCTTAGAGGAACCTCTGGCTATCTGGCTGGTATTTTTTATTGTCTGCATGATTCTGCCCTCTTCCACCTTTTATATTTTTTTCCCGCATTTCTCTGTTACTTATTCTGAAATACAAATATTGATTTTGTTCTTGTATGAAGTTTTTTTTTTTTTTTAGGGGGGGGCTGTCATACTGACCACATTGTTGTGACACCAAACTATCATTTGATAATTCATTTAATTGATATACAGCTTAATCCACAGCGGTAAATTACCTATAGTTCATTCACTTTTACTTGGCAAGGTTTACGTCCGTTCTGCAGCCTTTTTCCTGTTGATCAGAGATAGAATCAGACAATACAATGGCCAAGCACTCGTTACATAGCACTTTATCGTGACTAGCAATATATTCTTCTGTTAATCTTAGGTTCTGAATGAACTTTCAAGATGGGGAAATGGCAATATTACGCCTAGTTAAAGTTGTTCTTGTTGTTTAACCTGTATGCCTGGCTGAGCAAACTCGTCGACTGAAGGTAAACAACTGTCTCTGTGAAGTCATCTCATAGGTACGGCAATCAAAACTTCTGTTGCCTCACCTGTCTCTTTCTCAATGGACTTTGAAAATCAGTGTGGTGCATCTGCATCAAATGACGCTTATGGCGCAGGTCTGAGGCCAAAGAAACTAATCCGTGTTAGTTACTGCGGATTCACCACATTGATTTTCAAAATGCTCGGCTAACGTCAGATATTATTACTATACTGAAACATAACCTAGCGCACCAAAAAGATGAAAATCTATTGCACTTAAGGTTTTTAGCCAGGAATACAAGACTGCCTTTACATTACTCCAGATTAAGATATCCGAGTTTATTTACCAGTCAGGTGACTCACTGCTGCCAAATGGTTAACTACTTCACTACGGTTATTCCCTGGGGGTTGTGGATGGAAGGTGGCGTGCTGTTTATAGACCAACCTGTGTTTCGGCTACTTTCTTACTGTCTTGTTCAACCTGGGGAGAAACTAAGGTACCTATGCCCCACACCAGCAGATGAGCCGAGCCATCCACCCAACACATAAGGTACCTACACGAGTTGAGTGCTGCCACATACCTAATTTTTTGTTACTTTCAGACACTTGTATTCATCTTAGGGAAATATTAGGTTGTAAAACGGTCACACCTTCTGGGATTAAGGCGTCTGGCTAGAGATGGATAGTGAAGTAAATAATAAATTTCAAGGAAATAAAATTTAGTCATAAGCAAGCACCCTTATTTCAAATTGGGACTCGCCCGGGTTAGGTTAATCTATTTGATAACTATGGTTGAAGGTAGTATCATAAACTTATAAACCTGTAAGTAACTGAAAACGAAGAGAATTTACTGACATTACCTGGCATAGGCTTCACGGGTCTTTGGTGACTCAGAGGAGAGAATGTCGTGGAAGGAATCACGTATCTACACAGGTGACAGTATCGTATATGACAAATGCCACAATAGGGGGAGAAGTGTCTGCCTTCATTGCCAGTAATTGTGTTTGTGGTGTGAGTAGTAAATGTCTGATCAGTGGCTTCACACATAGACGAAAGCTCTCTGGGATGGACAGACGTACTAGGTTGGGAACACACACTGGCAGACGAAAGATGTCTGGGACAGGAAGACACAGACGAAAACTCTCTGGTACAGGGAGATACACTGGACGAAAGCTCACCGGGTCGGGAACACACACTGACGGACGAAAGTTGTCTGGGATAGGAAAAGACAGATGAGAGTTCTCTGGTACGGGAAGTCAAACTGGTAGAAGGCTCTCGGGAAAAGGAAGACACAGACGAAGGCTCCCTGAGATAAGGAGACACACACGCCGAAAGCTCACTGAGACGGTACGCAAAGTGAGATTTATGTGGACAAAGCAGCATTAGTTTGATCAGAGAGGAGTAGAGTCTATCACGCCATTTTCTAGAGTGCAGGCTGCCTTCCCTCCTCCACCGCTGCACCCATCTGCGCACCGTGGTTGTGCTGGTGCCTGTCTCCTCGGCTATGGCGCGTAGGGAGAGGCCTGCGGTGCTCAGTCTTATGAACTTCACACGCTGCTCTATAACAGTCTTCTTGAATGATCTTGGAGGGTTCATTATTTCGCTCTGCGTGAGAGATTGAATGGAATGAGAAAAGGTGGAGGACTCAGTAATGTTCTTTTACCTCTCAACTAGGAGAGGTCCTCCAAAAACTGAGGGGAAAATCTGTAATGTGTGGATGAAAAAATAAATAGTCATGGCAGTATTGAACGTTGATTGAGCCTAAAAAGAGCCTAAAAAGATGAAAAAAGACTAAGAGAAAAAAAATAACCAGCCCAGCAGAATGTCTCCCCTCCTCCATTTTGTGGCATTTTCTTTTTTTATTCTGGGTAACATTGGAGGCTTCTTCACAGCTCTTCCTTAGCGATTTATTTTCCATATTACACAAAAAGAAATTACAGTAGAGAGTTTCTAATCTCACTGGGTATTAAAAAATTGGATTCATAGATAAAGTATTTGGATCTAAATCAGAAAAGAGCCTTCATATCTTGTATATTTTTTGATGTATGTCGAAATTTTAGTATGAAAAAAAAAAAACATGGTGAAGCTGTAGGAAAGTAAGACAGAGAGTTAAAAAATAGATTATACTCTGTTTACTCAAACTTGGCCCAGATTTTCGTCCTTTTATGGGTTATTTCACGTAGCTCAGTTGCAGAAAGACAACACTACGCCACTACATCCTTTCCGTTGGACTTCTTCGAGACTGGCGCCATATTTTAGAATTAGTCAATTGTCCCAACTCTGCATTCAAGATGGAGAGATGGCCATTTTAAACCATGTTAGTGTAAAATTAGTACAGTACCCAGACTGAGAAACAAACAACCCACGGGTAATCAAGGGATCTGAACCGAGGACAGGTTTTTTTAAGACCACGAAAATTATCACTCTGCCAAGCAACCGATTAGCTTACAGGAAAACACTACATTTTTGTTGTTACTGAAAAACGTTATCAAATAAATACACGAAGCTTCTGGTTTTTTTCGACTATTAAATATGTGACAGATACCCTTGTTGTGAGATATGGAATTCAGAACTAAGGGGGAGAGAGTACAGAAGAAATTTGGAATTTAGGATATTGCAATACAGCTCCTCCTGCTTCTGAGAATTCAATGAGTATACTAGCCAGAAAGAACCGTGTTACTCTTTGTAATTTTATAACCAAAGTTGAAAGTAAGGATATTGTATTGGAATCCGTGTCTATGTATGCAGAGTCAGATTTAAAAAAAAAAAAAAGTATCGCGGAGGTAGGATGCAATGAAATCGGAAATGATCAGTAGCTCATGTACTCTCAAGATTATTATCTATAATCATCTTGAAATACATATAATAACAACAGGGACTAGAATCACCAGCAAGTAATATATAGCATCCATAAAAAAAAAATGTCATTCTGTTTCCAGCAGCTATTGTCCAGCGTCTCAAATTGCTTCGCGTCAAGTGTGCACCGATACTTTTCTGTCTGCCTGTATGTATATGTGTATTAACCGATTGACAAAAAAGCCATTGATTACTTTATCCGGTATGAAGAAAAAAATGACACATACATCGTGTGTGCGGATGGGAAGAAGTTATTTGATTTTGGTGAAGATTGATCAGAGCTCAAGGTCATGGGTCAAGATCAAACTTCAGGTGCTGTGCTCTATAGACGCATTTAATTTACTGTATTTATAATTACTTTTGCAAAGACTCCTATGCTGTTATTCTCAATAGACTCCTTTTACTCTAACTTGTCCTTAAATTGCCCTCTCTCCATCTCGAATGCTGAGTCATAGATTAACGCTAGAAAATTATGCTAGTCAAGAAGTGCTATGGAAAGAGTGTTGAATTACAGTATTTTTCTGCCACTGAGCTACGTAAAATATGCCACAAAGAGACAAAAATCTGGGCCAGGTTCAGGTAAAGACAGTGTACTCATTTAGCGTTTAAACGTTTCCCTACGGAAGATCCTCCTGTGAAAAGAGTCTCACAATAATCAAGGCTTACACGTAGTCAGTAATAATGTAACACAAAGACTAATGCTTCCAGTCTTTCAAACGCAATTTGTCCTGGCATAAATTTCCGACGTGAATGGATAAGATTCTCTCTTTTTTCTTGCTTCCATCTACCTACGCTTACTCCTGTTTTACCTCTCTATCGCCAGACGCCTTAATCCTGCGAGGGATGGCTACGAACAACTCACTTTCACTTAATCCCGTCCTCCGTCATCAGTGGGTCGTTCCACCATCTCACACAGCCCCCATTCACATACATCTCCATCCCGTCCCTCCACTTCAACCCCACTCTTTCTCACTGTATGCACTGCTATACATTTTTCTACTCTAACCTAGCCTAAAATTGTTACCTCTCTATCTTGAATGCTAAGCTGTAACAACAGATTAACACATGGTGTTAGTCACGTGGGAGTGCTATGGAAAGTACCGTATGTAGAGCCGTAGTACGTTTTCCGCCACCCAGCTGTGCGAAATATTTGCAAAAGGACGAAAATCTTGGCCCTACACAAATCCACATAAACACCATTATACCCACCTGACTTCCTCATTTATCTGTCTCTCTCTCCACATAACTGTATATGTTCCTCCAGGATAACCCGTTTCTACTAGTCTAACTGTTGAGTTATTGACCGTACAGCCTCCAGATCAGTATAGTTTTTCGTTTAATTATTTCTAAAACAAACTGAAGCATTAAAGTGTTCTCAGGTATTTTTGTTTCTAAGTCTCTGTTATTAGTCATTATGAAAGGAATGTATGACGGATAATAAACAGCATTTAAAAAAAGGGAAATATTCAACATTTTCTTTATGAATGGAAACGCCATACCCATTGAGCTCCTGGACAAACGATATTTTAAGTCTTGAGCGTCAGATTTACTCTATCTCGTGAAATTATGTACTACTCAGCTTTTTTTCTCGCATTTTTGCCTCAGGACTGTGAAATCACCAAGATACATACGTTGGGAATCGCTCTGCTGCCCCAAAAAACCCACTCCTCATCTCTATCCACTCTCGCGTACCGAATCATTCTCACTGTTCGTACGGTAATCCTTTCACAACATCGCGCCAGACTCTCAAGACGTAATCACCAGCAGAGAGGCGATGGTCAGGCAGCGGCGGGCGAGGCAGTCGGTCGCACAGGGTCTGGCAGCCAGTGACGCGGCAACCCTGGCGCTGCCGAATTTATTGGAGTCATTCTCTCTCTCTCTCTCTCTCTCTCTCTCTGTCTCTCTCTCTCTCTCTCTCACACACACACACACACACACACACATATGACCGAATTCTCTGACATGTCGGATGCGTTGTTGCATTTCTTCCATAGCGATTTGTTCTGCATATTACACCTTAATAGAGTCGTGTATGATTTTATTATATTTTTTCAGTATCATCTCTATCGGAGATAATTAGGTTATCTACCGGACATAACATGGAATGATACAGGTATGGAAAACCAAGATAATTCGCACCGTTGGCATACAAGAAACTAAAATATAATATACAGTAGGTATAACTTACCCTGTGTGTGTAATCTGTGGGATTTCCTAGTACTTTTTTTTTCTGAACTGCTTATTCTGTTTGTTGCAAATTATCATTCTGTTGTAAGTATATACTGTATATGTACTTTTTTTTAAATGAATTCTCTGACAAATTAAATCACACAAGAATAAATAATTACGACTGGAATACTTGCATTATTTAATGTGCAGGACACCAGAGAATTACGGTCAGCTAAGAGTGGGGCAAAATCTTAAGAATGTGAACACTGGCATCACTGACTCTCACATAGACGGGAATATTCTATTTTTCATTTCAGTTAACGACAGATAAGTTTATTTAGCCCAGAACAAGTCATCTAAGCCTGCTTGCTACTTTACCCATTACGGAAATATCTTAGGAAGGTGTTGGTAATGAGCAGGACCGACAATAACATGGGTCACGTTATCGCACTTGGACATACAACAGGTCACCAGATAAGATAACATAACTTATCACTCAGGGAACTGTTTACATCTTTGGCAGCTTTCCTTTTCATTCATACCTGTTTATGTTGCAACTGTCCCTTTGCCAACAAAGTACTACCTGTGCATGTCGTGATTGTTTCTTGCCCACACAGTACTACCCGTGCATGTTGCGATTGTTTCTTGCCCACACAATACTACCCGTGCATGTTGTGATTGTTTCTTGCCCGCACAATGCTACCCGTGCATATTGTGATTGTTTCTTGCCCACATAATACTACCCGTGCATGTTGTGATTGTCCCCATGCCCACAGTACTTCCCGTGCATGTTTTTATTATCCCCTTCAAGCACTTCTGCCAGCTCATCTTGGTTTAAGCCCGGCACTTGTGACATCAACAGAATTTCACATCCCCATTCATTAATATTCCAGTAACCCTCTTATTCCTTTCGATTTGTTGAACCTTACGACATTCTTGAGTTCTTTCCCTTTCAGAAGCACTTGTTTACGAACATCTAAGTCAAATTTGAACTATACCGAATTTACACATGCAGTAATCAAAATGTATCATTTATCTGGCTGTCTCGATATCAGACTAATGTGAATACATGGGCCATCATTCTCCTCAGTTAAGGAAGCTCAAAAACACCTCTTCCTTTGCTAAACACTTTGTTTTTTATACGCTTCTATCGCCTTTTGTGCTTCTTAAATCGTTTCAATATCGTAAACCCCTGGCCGCGTCGGTAGAAAGGTTGTCTATTCATCAAGTGAACGCGGGTTTGAATCCCTGGTGGGATAGGGAACAGTTTAAGGATTTGAATTTAGTTAAAGCAGACATTTCTGACCTACCATAAGACCCCTTGGCATGGAAAAATACCCCAACTCATACCAATACACAAGTCCGGTATGAGACGATCCTACCGTGTATTCAACATGGACGGTGAGTGATATCGCCGAAGTGGTGACATGTGGAGGGGTCTGTCGGGAACTGGCTGTTAAGCCTAAGTCCAGAGTCAGACGCATAAAAATAATAATAATAATAATAATAATAAGGTAAAAAAATTATATTAACCAGCCGGATCCAAAAATAATTCGCTGAGGGAAATGTGCTACGGAGCCTTCTTAACCAACGAAATACACTTCAGGGTGACGAAGATTTAGTGCATTTTATAACTGTATTTCATAGCGTGGAGCCTTCATTAACTACAGTGTTACTGAGTACGTATCTTGATATAAATGACACAAACATGACATCTCACTGAAAGATGTACTTTTTTTTAATATTGTTGTAACCCGTGCCAAATTTGTCTTCCATACACCTCAGTAGGAAGACTGTATTTATTGTCATAGGTATTAGCATAGGATGATCTGTTTCTAAGGTGTGGAAATGTCTTATATGTTAATTAAGTTCTGCCACTGCTGCCACTTTAGGATAAAAATAATACGTCGAGTTACACACACACACACACACACACACAAACGATCCCAGAGACATTATCAGGCCTTAAGCTATACAAAGAAGCAAATAAATGGTACATAAGAAAGCTCCTTCAGCCTTCCAACACACAGAATACCTACTCTCCAAATAGCAGAACCTACATTAGTTAAATACCATAACTAATTTAAGCTTCCAGTAAAGCATACTTGTATTAAACGATACTAAAGACCAAATTTCATTATTGATGGACTTTATGCAAATACATAAATTAGGAAAATCTGTTTATTGTAGCTTTTTAAGTAGTGCTGCTCTCGAGTGACCACCCTTTCCACTCTTCTTTCCTTCCGTCCTCACCTGTCTTTCTTTCTTTCATTCTTTCCTCCTCCATATGCCTACGAGTGACGCTACACTCGTTCTTTTGTCTTTTTTTCCTTTATTCTTTTCCTCTTGCTTATGCCTATGGGTGAGTCTACACTGAGTGACAAGTCAAATAGTTTCCTGTACACCAGGAAACCATTTACTACGCTGGGTGATAACCATATAAGCAGATTATGGCGCCTGGTGGCTTAGTGGGTAATTAAGGTGCTCCAGTCGGATTGGGCCTGAGCAGATTTGTGTCCAAGGAGTGGCTGGGGTTTATAGCTCACGTAATGCCACTCAGGGATGAGTGAGGCTGGCCGCTCTCATCTTAAACGTCAGAATCAACTTGTCTAGCCCCAGGCTCCTACACTCCTCATGGGGCAACACTGGATTAGATGATGATGATGATAATGATGATGATGATGGCACTTTGAGTAATAAACTAGACTTTTTTAGCCGAAGTTGCTGCGAGAAGATTTGTGTGCTCAGTTGGTTCCGTGCTTTACTCAAAGGAAAAAAATTGAAAAGAAAATTATAAAATTTGCTTGAGAGAGAGAGAGAGAGAGAGAAGAGGAGGAGAGAGAGAGAGAGAGAGAGAGAAACAGTTCCTAGTATTGCAGCATGGGGAAGGATTGATTATGGTTACCACTCTTCTTCCCAAAGAAAATGTCAAGTCTCTTACTGAACTGACATCCTATACTCCTTACACTCTGAATTGGCCTTAAATGCCGTGTCTCCAATTTTAATGCTGAGTTGTAACATTAGATTGGCACTACAATATAACAGTCACAAAGAAGTGTCCTGGATAGTGCCTAGAGCTATAGCATTTCTTTTTGTCATTGAGACGAAAATCTGGGTAAGTTAGTGTAAAAGAAATAAAGCTGTGATTAAAAAAAAAGGTAATAATAGAATCTGTTGCAATCCTTGCCTTATAAAGTATTCATATTTGTATAGGTAATTACACCTAAGCGATGGGAAAATCCTCGCAGTAGTGTATACTGCATGCCATATCAATTATAGACGAAATGAGTCAACAAGAAGCAAAAATTCAAACCATTTTCACAATACGAGTACCTTTAATCATATTACATATATCTTATTCTCGCCATGACCAGATCATTTCAACCTTCCCAGAAGAGTGCTTTGGGTTTGATTCTCATTCTGCGTTCCATTTTTGCACTTATATCTGTTCATCACTTGAATGGTAACCTAGAATAGGACAGGTTAAATTAGATTACACACACACACACACACACACACACACACACACACACACACACACACACACACACACACACACAC